>PVJO010013570.1:0-15247 GCA_004026905.1 Hystrix cristata
CCTTAAAGCTATTATCTGTAACTCTTCCAAAGAGCAAAAGAACCAAAACAAAACAAAAACCCTGTTAATAAATATATCGATATTTTACTTCCTTCTCCCCTAAGAAAATACTTGTGTGGGAGAGGGCAGGAGGGAACAATTCAAGTGTCTCCTCCTTGTGGCATCTTTCCAGACTTCCCACTCTTTGCTCTGTATGCCTTGCCTGTTGCACACAAATCTGCTTCTGTCACAATATGTATTTGTTTAGTTACATGACACGTTTCCTAAATGGCCTGCAGGCTCCTCGAGGAAGGGATCTTCTCTTGGTCATTTTGGACTCTCCAGAGCTATTTCTTGTAGTATTGGCTACTCAGTAAATGTGTTTGTCACTAATTATCAGAGGAATGCCAATCACCTCACATCTCTTAGAATGGCTAGTACCAAAAAGACAAAAGATTCACATTGGTGGGGATATGGAGAAAGAGGAACTTTTACATGGTGGGAATATATACTACTATAACCATTGAGAAAAACAGTGCAGAGGTTCCTCAAAAAAGCTAGAAATAGAACTACCGTATGATCCAGCAATCCCACAACTGGGTCTATATCCAGAGGAAATGAAATTAGAATGTCAAGGAGACATGTACACTCCCATGTTTATTGTAGCCCTATTCACAAGGGGCCAGACACGAAATCAACCTAGGTGTATATCAACGGATAAGTGAATTAAAAAATGTGGTACATATACACAATAGAATACTATTCAGTACAACCATTAGGAAAACAGTGCAGAGGTTCCTCAAAAAGCTAGAAATACAACTATCATACTTCTAGCAATCCCATGACTGGGATTGTGGGATTAAAATCTTGTCATTTGTGACAACATGCATGAATCTGGAAAACATTAATTAATAAGCCAGACACAGAAAGACAAATACCACGTGATCTACTTATATACAGAATCTACGAAAGCTGATCTCATAAAAGAACAGAATAGAATGGTGGGTACCTCAGGCTTTGGTGACCAGAGGGAGGGAGATGGGGAAATATTGATAAAATGATATATAATTCCAGTTAGACAGTAGGAAAAAAAATAAAAAGAATCCAGAATAGACAGATGGAGACAGAAAGTAGGTATTACCTGGGGCCTGGTTAGGCGGGGTGTCTGTGTGTGTGTGTGTGTGTGTGTGTGTGTATGTGTAAAGAATAACTACTAATATTTATTGAGTTTCTCAGGTGATGAAATGTTCTGAAATTGTGGGGATGGTAGCACAACTCTAGGGACATACTAACAACCACTGGATCGCACACTTTAAATGTGTAAATTGTATATGTGAATTACGTCTTTTAATAGAGCTTTAAAAAATACTGAATGAGTAAATAATCAACAAAATCATTAATACAATTTTTAAAACTTAAAAAAATTAAAGTAAATGTTCATTCCAACTGCTTTCGTGCACACCTTTAATCCCAGCTACTAGGGAGGCTGAGGTAGCAGGACCACGAGTTTGAGGGAGCCGGGCAACTTAATGAGATCCTGTCTCAAAATAAAAAAGGATGGGGCTGTAGTTCAGTGGAAAGACTCTGGGTTCAATCCCCAGTACTGCAAAAAGAAAAAAAGGTAAATGTTTATTTCAAAAGTTGTCTAAACACAGCCTAGATTGAATACGACACAGTAGACACTCAATTAATGTTTTCTGAATGAATATTGGATACTTAAATATCACAAATACCTTTAATTTATTGTGACCTCTGGAAGTAAGAGAAGTCACAGAATAAACAATGAGACATCTTTCTTGGGTGTAAATTGTTTAAAGCTATTGGAAGCTATTCAAACAAAAGTTGAAATCCAAAATTCACATTCCTTTTACTTATTTATTTATTTTATTTATTTATTCATTCATTCATTCATTCATTTTCGGGACCCGGGGTGGGAAGAAGGGGGAGTGAGGAAAATCTATGGGGTGGGAAGCCAAGGAGACAGGGCGGGGAGGGGTGGAAGCACCTGGGGCACAGTCTGGGAAGCCTTTCCACATTCCTTTTAAAGAAAACATGTTTCTTGAAACACATATTTTGCTTGTGGCAGATCAGTTGGAGCTGTATCTTTAGTTTCTCTGAGTTTATTATTATTTTTCCATTGGCTTTAGGAATGCTTTAAAGGAATTCTGAGCAGTAGTAGGTACATTTTGTGATTTGTAAGAAGGTAAGCAAGCTTTGATAGGAGGAAAGCTACCAACCGTTAAGATCTGTAGTGGTTTAACTCTTTATTAGGCAACTTATATATTATTTTTTCTGGTCTTTACCACTTCCTCTTGAGTAGAATACAGAGCAGGGATTAGCAACATCCTCATTTTACAGATTCGGAAACTGAGATTATTAAATCTACTCTATAGTCCTACTAGGAAATGGGGTAGGGGGATTGCTTGCTGCTATTAAAATTACTCTGACACTTACTAAAACATAATGAAGGGGTTGGGGATTTAGCTCAGTGGTAGATAGCTTGCCTAGCAAGAACAAGGCGCTGAGTTCGATCCCCAGCACAGCACCCTCCTCCGAAAAAACTCCCGTAGTGAATCTCCGCCCCCAATACTGGAGATTGAAGGAGGCCTTGAAGGCGGCCGAGGGCCTCCGGCAAGCTAGATAGGTTAAGTGATTTACCACCGAGCCCAGCGCTCATTGTGAAGTGTTTCTTCCAATCTACTGCAAAAGGAGTCATGACTTGCAGTTGGGGAAGAAAATGAGCTCAACTAGAAAACAGCAAGAGCAGCCGGGGATTTACAGCCAAGGAACAAGTGGAGTGAAGGTCAGTGGACGGAAAATTACTGAGACATCAAGGGCAGGGGGATTCTTGCTAAAGGCAGGCCAAGAATTTGTACAGCAAAGGTGGGTGCGGGGGCTAAGACATTCGTTTAGATATGAACTATCAAAAATACGCGTGATCAGATATGAAGGGTAGGGGAATGACACAGTGGGATTCTTGCTAAGATTGGGTTCCGCTGGGTTAGACAGGAGGGCCAGACTAGAGATTTCACAGACAAGTGCCTAACCCTGACCTCTTTTATCACCCATTCCCACGCAGGAAGAGAGAGGTGGCGGGCAGCGGCGGTAATGGGGTTATGGTTACGGGGCTTCGCTCTCCTTCGAAAGCAGCGCTGCCCAGCAGCCAGACCTAAGCAGGCCAATTTCAGAACCCGCCAGAAGAAGGCGCGTAGCAGCACGGCCGCCCCGCCCATAACACGCCCCGCCCCCGGCCCGCGCCCAACCTCAGGGCGGGCCCCACAGGTCGGCAGGACGGGGCCGGCGCTCCGATTGGCCGCCAGCTCTGGCCTCGGGTTCCAAGCCCCGCCCCGCACGCCCCCTCTGGTTGAGAGGCAGCGCGCTGGCCGACCCCGCGCTGCCTGGCGGGAGGGGCCGGAGCCCGCGTTCCTCCCCCCCACCGGTCCTCATCCTTAAAGCAGGAGTCCCAACGCCCCGCCTGTTGGGGAGGGCGCTGGGATCCTGAGGTCGGGCAGCGGGGGCAGGCGAGGGCCGACCGAGGAGGGCCTGTGGCGCGAGAGTTGTCGCGGCTGGCAGGCGAGTGCCTCGGCCTCGCCCTCGACCGAGTGTTGCGGGAGTTGCGAGGGGAGGGGGTCCCGGGCGCCATTGCTGGCTGTCGGAGCGCCTCCGGGCCCCAGTCTGCCCTCGGTTCGGGAGAAGCCGTCGCCAGCCTCTGAGCCAGGCTCGCGAATCGGGCGTGTCGGCCGCCGGCCCGCAGCTCTGTCCACCGCCCGCGCCGGGCAGCGCCGGCCGAGACCATGTTTGACAAGACGCGGCTGCCGTACGTGGCCCTCGATGTGCTCTGCGTGTTGCTGGGTACGTACGCGGCGCCGGCCCGAGGGGCGTGTGTGCGCGAGCCCCCGGGGCTTGCTGCGCTGCGGGCCGGGGCTTCCGGGCGGGCCTCGCGCGGAGGGGCATTAGGGGGGTGTGCCTGGCGCGTGCCGCGGTGCGAGACGCGCGGGCGAGCTGGGCAGCCCGGGCGGGACCCTGCTTCGCAGCCTGTTCCCCGGCTCCCGTCTGGCCGCTGATGCCTGCCTGTCGCCCGCCGGTGCGCTGAGCCCAGCCCTGCTTTGACGCTGTTGACGCCTCTGCACTGCGTCCCTTGCTCCTGTCCTGTTGCCCTGTCCACTCTAGCAGGCAGGGTGGGCTCCTCCCTCTACTGTAGAGCAGCCTGGTCGCTGGCTCATCAGGTTCTGTCTCGAAACTGGAGATTGGATGCACTGCGGCTTCTCAGTAGCAGGCGCCAGTGCCTAATTTATCTCATTTGTGAGAAGCAGTTAAAGTTTTCGTCTATGAAAGGCTAGAACGTTCCTAATTAGAAGGTGTTGCCAGGTTGTAAATTGTGAGGTTGCCAGTGGAGATGAGGATGCCAGGTTTCTGTCTGTTGGTCTAAAGAAGCTCGCTTTTGAGGGGGAGGGTTTCCCCGACTTGCTTTTTCCTTCTCTGCGCAGACCTTGGCGTGGTATCGCTCTCCATCTCCTTTGACAGCCCCGCAAGGAGCATCAGCCATTCTATAACTGAGCATATTTGGCGTCGTCGTCCTAATAATTGGAAGACTTCAGTTCTGGGGTTTCACCTGCTTGCCAGGTGTTTCTTCCTTTTGACGAGAAAGAATTGGTCAAGGGATGGGCGTTACAAGAAGTGGCATTCCTCCTTTTTATATGTGTTGTGTAAGGCAGTTATCTTGTGAGCTGTTTATATTACGGAAAACAAGACCTGGAGGTTTGCGTAGCCCGACTCTTGTTCAAGTAATCCAAGTAGTTGTATTGGCTAGTTCTCAGGGTCGGAGATGTGTGGCTTTGGCGTCTGAGATGCAAGTCTGTCGTCATAATGGCTTCTAAGGAGATTTCCCTGTTTTTTTTTTTTTTTTTTCTTGTTTAGTTTTGTTTTTTTGGTGCTGGGGATCGAACTCAGGGCCTTGAGCTTGCTAGGCAAGCGCTCCAACCACTGAGCTAAATCCCCAAAGGAAATTTCCCTGGTTTTAATCTACCAGTTACTGAGTATTCTCCTGACTTCTGACCTTATTGAGTTTTTGTAGATTTAGTTACCTGGATTTTTGTGTGTGTGTGTTTTTTTTTTCCTAGAAAAACCAAAAACTTGCCTAAAGCATCTAAATTATTTTTTTTTTGCAATGAAAAGTTTACCTTTGGTTAAGATGTTCAATTAGAAGTATATTTCAACTTGTTCTTGGTGTTAGTGAAACTTTGTTAAAATTCATTTATGTTTTAGTGACGGGAGAGGGAAATGTTCAATCAGAAGTAATTTTGGAGCTGGGCGTCCCTAGTGCACACCTGTCATTCCAGCGATCAGGAGGCTGAGGCAGGAGGATTGCCACGAGTTTGAGGGTAGCTTAGGCTACATAGTGAGTTTAAAGCCAGCCTGAACTACATGGTGAGAACCTGTCTCAAAAAAAAAAGTAATTTTGGTAATTCTAATGTATTGGACATTATTCTGTCATTGCTGTATATTGCATACTATCATATTTATGGATCAACTTCTCCTTTTCCTACTCGTAGAAATTAATTTATAAAACAGGATTTTTTAAATGGACAAAACAGTGAATAGGAGAGATAAAACATAATACATACTGCTCTGAGGCAGCTGAAGGTAATGTCATTGAACATACAGCCTTATGGTAGATCCACATTTTTGAAAAATTCGTGTATAATGGAGAAACCTGTATGCAGTACAGTTTTTTTTTGGGTGCTGGGGATTAAACTCGGGCTTGTGCTTGCTAGGCAAGTATGCTAACCACTGAGTGCAGAATTGTTTTATATAATTCTCTTGGACTATGTTTTCAGTATGATGCAAACATCACATAATTGCCCTAGAGAGATTAATTTTTTTGCTCCATTGACCTGACAGTTGTAGTAATATTATGGCTTTAAAATAGACAATTAAAGTCCCTTGGTGGTTTTGGAAAATGTCTTCTTTGGGGACTTAGGCATTAAGTTTGTTTTAGAAAAATACTTTTGACCTATTTGAAGCATTTAATCTATTTTTTTATTACTGAAGTTTCTTTTAATGTAATTCAGTCTATTACACTTTGCCCAGAGTTCCCTTTTGCTAAATAGAAAGTGACTTATCTCACTGACCTTTTTTTTTTTTTTTTTTGGTGCAGGAGATCGAACTCAGGGCCTTGCACACACACTTGCTAGGCAAGCATTCTAATCATTGAGCTAAATTTCCAGCCCCCTTGACTTATTTTAATTAGATATATATTGCAAACAGCGATGAAAGAGAGCAGTGACACAAAACTTTTTCATGCTGACTTTTGGAAGACATTTTTATAGCAAACTCATCATTTCTGGTGGAGTCTAGGGATCATATTGCATTTGGTTTTATTCACCTTACTGACAGCAGGAGATTGGCAGCCTAAAATCATGGTAGCTTGAAGAGGGTTGTCAACTTGGCATTAACATTTTCCTCTGGAGCATCTGCAGGTAAGAGTTGATTATACCAATGAAAAGATGATCGAGCATTTCATAAGTACAGGGTTATGTGAAAGTGATTCATAATTATAATGTGAATATGTTCCAGATCCTGTTAACGGCCACCCCAACATTATACAGTACATCCATTTCAATATGATGATGTTATGTAATTTTGTTACACAAGTATTTTATCATTTTACCAAGGATGATGTCTGTCGAAGTGTTCATTAATATGCTGTGTGTTTGTATGTTTATGTCCCTAAATCATCTGTGTGATCAGTGTGAAACATGAATTCCTCTATAGACATGTTCTCATTAGCTCTTTCAGTGGGCCTGGTAAATCCTTGGATAAAGAATGAAAGTTCTGAGAAATGATGTATAGTTGCTTCCTTTCTGAAACTGGAGTATAATCTTGCCATCTTTTTCTGTGTGTATGTTTTTGTTTGTATGTTTTGATACTGGAGATTGAATTCAGTGAGTTCTAAGAATATCCCCAGCCTGTTTTTTTACAAAAATTTGAGAGAGGCTCTCCTAAATTGCTCAGATTGGCCTTCAACTTGTGATCCTCTTGAGTAGCTGGGATTGCAGGTATGTGCCACTGTTTTCTGCTTCTCCAGTTCTTTTGATGAATGGTTCTGTGATAGTAGAAAGGGCCATATTCATTCTGTGATAAGAAAAGCTGCTCTGTAGAGAATGATGGTGGACTGGTATGGAAGTGGCTTATATTGTAGCCCAGTGTATGAACTACATCCTGAATACTACTTGTTAGTGTTTAATTGCTAGGGGTCAGTCCCATACATATTTTAGCCACTATGGCATTAGGCTGCCACTTAATGGACACTGAGTCCATTAATAGATTCAGTGCACATTGGCTGAAGGCCAACTTTGTATCTTGTTAGTTGCTGGTGATCCAAAGATGACTAGGACAGTCCCTGCCCTAAAGGATCTCAGAGTTTAATGAGGGAGAAACATAAACAAGAGGTTACAATACAGCATGATAAGTGGGATAATGAAGGGATGGAATAGGTGCCCTTTGAACACAGGGAATGGCTTTGTTTTATAGAGAAAAGGCTCATCTGTTTACTCTTAGAGATGCAGAGCTGCCAGAAGTTCCCTAGAATTACTCTTAAAATCTTTTTTTTTTTCCCCTTCAACTTGATCTAGGACAGTAGGATCTTGCCTATGTCTGTGAATTATTTGCAGGCAGTCTCCATGAAGTCCAGAAGATTTAGGTGAAACTGGCTGGTAAAACTTACTGTGTTTTGCTGTGCGGTAATCATTTAGAATACTTTTGTGTATACTTACTCTCCATTTGCCCTTAAGATCTTTTCTCCACTCTGCCCTGTGCTCTGGGAGGCAACTTGCCTGGGTATCAGCTGAGCCTTCACCTTTTGGTTTCTAGTTAGCTCTGGCCTCTGTGTAAGGAACTTCAGCAGGAGGCCTGGAAGAGCCAGCGCCCTCTTGTTGGATTTTGTGCCATGGCTGTTCTGTAAGTAGCTCACACCTCCTATTCAATGACTGTCTCTCTCAGCCAGCTAGAGATCTTTCTGGGTCCTTGTAAGCCTTCCTTTGAGCCTTTGGACCTAGAGATTATAATGGCATCCTGGTGTTTCTACCTGAAAACACCACCATCCCTTGCTGCTTTCCCAAAATCTTGCCTATCCCTTTGAAAATGGTCCCTTTGTTAAATTCTCTTGAATATATTATCTGAGTGTGCTGTTATTTACCAGCCTCTACTGATAATACCTTCCTGTGTCCAGAACTGATTTGAGGTAGCTTTCCTTGCTGTATTAGACACCAATTACAGCAACTTTTAATAGCAAATGTAAATAGGAGCCCATGGGCCCAAGTTTTGGCTTTCTTGGAAGAGAGCAGTTTAGTGGCTCCCTCAGCATGCTCTAAATGTGATATGACCATTATGTCAAAGTCCATAGGTGTATAATAAAATCTGGTATCAAAAACACTGGCAGCCAGCACTAGGTGATTGCCTGTGGAATCTCTGGTACTTTTTACCACAGTAATTATCCCAAGTATGGATGCCATATGTCAGGACCTTAATCATAATGCTGAGGTCATTCTACCCTATAAATAAACTCCTAAGGAGTGGTCCTTTTTTTTTTTTTTTTTTTTTTTTTTTTTTTTTTTTTTTTTTTTTTGGTACTGGGAATCGAACTCAGGGCCTCATGCTTGCGAGGCAAACACTCTAAGCACTGAGCTAAATCCCCAGCCCAAGTGGTCCTTTTTCTAACCCTCACTCTAGGTCCCATCAAATGAAAAAAAAAAAAAAAAAGACATATTTTGAGAACACACTTGTTAAATAGCTTCCATCATTTGTGCCTTCCTTCGGACATTTGTCTGTTTGTCTGTCTGTCCTTCCTTTCTTCCTCTTCTTTCTTTTCCTGCTCCCTTCCTCTCTCCCTCTTCTTTTCTCCCTCCTTCTCTCCTTCCCTCCCTCTCTCCTTCCTTCCCTCTCTCCTTCCCTCCCTCTTTCCTCCTCTCCCTCCCTCCTTCTCTCCCTCCTTCCCTCCCTCCCTCCTTCCCTACTTCCTTTTGAGAAGGGTCTCACTATGTAGCACAGGCCAGCCTTGAACTTGCAGCAGTCCTTCTGCCTCACCCTCCCGAGTGTGTGCGCCACCAAGCCTGGCCATCCACTTATTACTTAGCACACATTTGTTGACTAGTAGGTGCTAAGCATTGTATTAAGCACTGTAAATAAATAAAACAAATAAAACACAGTCCCTATTTTTGACTGTCTTTTTGGCTTCTATTTAAGGAAATTTCTTTTGCTTCTGATGAAAGTTTGGTGATTTCTACTAATTTTCTTTTTTGCTTCCAGCCACAGAGGGAAGAAATCTCAAAAAATGAACAAGAATTTGTCAAACTGGCATATTCTTGAGTTGGACTGCAGTCCTGTTTCAAGGCTTTTTCTTCCTTTAAATGGGTAGTTTGGAACAAAAGTAGAGGCCTGAAGGACATTTTTACTATTTGGCTCTACTTGGTTTCTTATACAGTTGAGTTTTAACATACATTTACCTTTTTTGGAGTTGAGTGTGGAAATGTTCAGAGAACTTCCCCCCTATATCTTATGAAATGTAAATTCTTCCTTTATATTTTCTTTGAATAACATCCTTTTGGAAACTCAGAGACATACTATGAATCTTTATTAACCTCTTTTTCACTTAATCATTTTTGGCTGAGCTCTGCCAAAGTTTCCAATATATTGCTCAGTTTGGAGGGTTATTCTGATTCTTTTGGATAAGAAATTGAAATTTAAATTGTTAATATTTACCCTACTAAAAGAGAAATTTGCCCTGGGGCGTTGGTGCATTTGTCATCCCAGCTACTCTGGAGGCTGAAGTGGGAGGATCACAAGTTGCCAACCTGGGCAACTTGGTGAAACCTTGTCTCAAAATAAAAAATAAAAAGGACTTGGGATTAGCTTAGTGGTAGAGTGTCTCTAGGTTCAGTCTCCAGCCCCACCAAAAGAGATTTTAAAAAAGTTGGCAACAAGTTTCTAAACTCATAAGATTTTAAGTGAACTAGTTAACATGTAGCATCCATTTTTATGGAAGGGAATTTGGAATATTAACTGGTTACTTCCTCCTAACTTAGGCTCCTTCATTCAGCATTTGGGATGGAACTATACAGTCTTTACAATAAGTTAATTAGGGGTTGTTTAGACGCCCCCTTGTCTCTCTTCTTTTCAAAAAAGCATTTACCGTCTGGGGATTTAGCTCAGCAGTTAGAGTGCTTGGCTAGCAAGCGCAAGGCCCTAAGTTCAATCCCCGGCACCAAAAAAAAAAAGCATTTACCATCCAGCGATTGTAGATGGTGGTAACAGGTAGTTTTCTTGCCTTTCCCTGTATCCTTATTCTTTCATCCTTTTTTCATTCCTCCCTCCACTTGTTTCTTTCCTCCTGGTTTTCTTTTTCCCATCAGCCTTTAGGTTTAAAGTCCAGATGGCTCAGGAAGAGCTGTTTTTTTTTACTTAACTGAAACTAGTTTAAAATTGGGAACAACTTGTTCTTTATAAGCTATAGGTTTTTCTTTAAAACATTAGAAACACCGTTTTCTAGTGGTGAATTTTGAATGTCTAGGATCAAATTCTAGCTCTTCCACTTACTGACTGCATGGCAAAATACGGGAAAGTTTGCTCCTTTGCATGTTTCCCCCCTCAGCTGTGTAATGGGAAAAGAACCTACATTTTATGGTTGTTGTGAGACTTAAATGAGTCAATATGTAAAGTATTTACAGAATTGCCTCTCACTTAATACATGTTTGTCAAATAACATAATTGGCTATAATCTTACCGCCCATAACATAGTAATTATGTTAGAAGTAACACCAGCTAGTTTTGTATTAGGGACAGAAACACAGAACATTTTCCATGAGTGCTCACGGAATGCCTTTGAAGGCTAGTGTTTTATCAGTCATGTGTAAAGGCCACATACATGATCGCCAAGTAGTGCTTGTCTGAAGCGTAGTGGAAACTGATCTGTGTGAGCCTGTGGTAAAATGTAATTAAACAAATAGAAGAACTTTTACTTTATGTAGTAATAAACCTTGAATTTCATCTTATTCCAGGAAAGTTAGTTATATCTTCACTGCTTTTATTGTCCAAGTCTCTGGACTGGTTACTCTCCTTGTTTTAAAAAAAAAAAAAAAAGTTAATATCCTAAAGCTTTCGAATGATGCTAATTGTAGATTCTAATTTGTATACGTTCTATTATTTGAATTTTTTCTGCATTTAGTCAGGCAGCAAAGAAAAACCGTTGTGTCATACCTCTCCATATCCTTTCTTCCACTTCCACTTGTTTTTCAAATACTTATTTTGACATATATTAACCTGAAATTTTTTTAAGTTGGGTGAACACAATATTAAATTTTTAAAATATTTGACTTTCTTTCATTTAATTATTTCTTGAGTACACATTAAGTACTTAGTATAGTGTTAGGAGCTAGAAATACTAATGTGAAGATTTCTCCATGCTACTATAGGAAAATAACAGGTTTATAAAGGCTTAGGAAGAATCAAAACAGGGTTATAACAGAGTGAGACTTTGGGAAATAGGAGTCTCAAGGAAGGCTTCTCTGAGGAAACAATATTTGAATTGAGAGATACTTACACTGAGATTTAAGGATGAAGTCCAAGGAGGAATGGAGGAAGATTCCAAGCAATAGGGAAGAGTAGGTTTTGAGGACCAAAAGAGGAAAGGATATTTCTTAATAAAAAAGAGAGGCCAGTATGGTTGGATTATAGTATATTATCAATTTTTCTTCCCCGGTGCTGGGGATCCAACTCGGCCTCATGTGCCTAGATAAATGCTCTACCACTGAGCTATCACCCCAGCTTGCTTGCTTCTTTCTTTTTCTTTTCTTTTTTTTTTTTTTTTACTGAGGATTGGACAGGCCCCCCCCTGCTTTTTTTTTTTTTTTTTTTTTTTTTAGCATGGAGCTTACCCTTCCTTCTGTTTTCAAAATTTTGAGACAGGGCTTTCCAAAGTCGCCCAGTCTGGTCTCTGTGACCCTCCTGCCTCAGCGTCCCATGTACCTGGGATTATAGTTATGTGCCACCATGCCTGGACCCATAGTTTGTTTTCTGTCTTTTTTTTTCTTGGAATTGAAGCCAGGGGCTTCACACTGAACTACATCTCCAGTCCTTTTCTTATTTTTTATTTTGAGACAGGATCTCACTAGTTGCTGAGTTGTCCAAACTGGGCTTGAGTTTGCCATCCTCCTGCCTCAGGTTCCCAGAGTGCTGGGGTTGTAGATTTGTGCTGCTGCGCCTGGATCCCGATGGTTTTCTTACTAGTGAATCTATCGCCTTTATTTCCAAGTATCAGGATGATATCAATAGCTGACACCCATGCAGTGCTGTGGGGGCCTGTATAGGCTGTGCAGTCTCCCAGCTTGCTTGGTGAGGGTGTTCTGTCATCTTCCTTCTATCAGTGATGTAAATGAGACCTTGGGTAGTTGACAAACTTCCCCAAGGCAACCCGACTAAGAAATGGTATGTTAGGAAGTAGGAAATGCATTTTTATGAAGGTTTATGAAGTTTGAATACTGATTAATTGTTTAGATTTGGGAAAGGTAGTAAATGGAGAAGGTAAGGAAGTAGGATTTGGAAGAATTAATTGTATAAAGCAGTGACTATTATTGGTGGCCTAGATGGTTTATGACTGTCTTTTCTTTCTTTATTTTTGTTATTTTGAGACAGGATCTCGCTGTGTATTTCAGACTGGCCTTGAACTTGAAGTGATCCTCCTGCTTCAGTCTCTTAAGTCCTGGGAAAGAGGCATGCACCACCACTCCCAGCTTTGGTTTATGACTCTAAATCCTGTTTAATTATGATGCAGTTTCAAATTCATTTTCTACTTACCATATTTTGAGCACGTATCTGCTGCCTAAAAGAGACATTTTAAGGGGTTGGAGATTTAGCTCAGTGGTTAGAGTGCTTGCCTCGCAAGCATGAGGTCCTGAGTTCGATCCCCAGCACCAGGAAAAAAAAGAGAGACATTTTAATTCAAACTTTAACTGTCAAGAGTAGCAAGAAGGGTACCTTGTTGGAGACGTAACTGGCAGATGTAGCTAATTTGCTCTGTTCAGGAACACGCCTATAGCCTTTGTCTCCCAGTAGCATGGTAGGCATTCTTTCTGAGTCCTCACAGGAAGGGAAGACTTTTGCCCTTCCTGTAGTTTTCAGTGAATCATGTGTGTCGTGTTCAGTCCCTTCAGTCACCACCTTTGGGAAGGCATTCCAACAGGTAGAGTTAGAACCTCGTGGTTTAGTGCTAGGTTGTCACTGCTTGGAAATGTGTCCCGAGTCTTTTTCAGGGTGGAGTGTGCAGGAAAATGTCATGTAGGAGATGTGTAGTGGATGAGCATTTGAGGTAATTGGCAGCTTGTTAAACCGGGTTCTGCCTTGCCTTTTGGGTCATTTGTGTCAGCAGGAGAGATTGGTTGGCTGCTTAAGTGCTAGAGAGGTAAATGAGGAGAAGAATACCATTATTTATTGAATGCCTAGGATGCACCTTTGATAAATGTTTTTATAAATTCATGTTAGATCACAAAAGCCTATGAGGTATATAGTAACTGGGGATACGAACATTTTTGGAAAAATAAAACCTGTGGATTTCTGATAGCTTCTTGCTTGCTGTGGAAGACTAACTCATAAGCAATAATGATAATACTGTATGATAAGTTATTGAGTGCCCGTTATGTTTTAGCACTGGAATTACCAAGATCGAGTGAATGAGGCAAGGTGTCCATCCTCTAGAGGTACATAGAGCCTTATAAGGGGACATTTTATTTCAGAAGTTCCCCCCTCTCCATTCCTCTTCTTTTTAGCAGAGATAATGTAAAGCATTTGGAATATTACTTTTGGCTAGTGCTAAATTCTGGAGCCAGCCTTGCTAGTGCATACCTGTAATCCCAGCATGCTGAGAAGCTGAGGCAGAAGGATGGCAGGTTCAAGCCTAGCAATTTAACAACTTAGGGAGACCCTGCTTCAAAAAACAAAAAATGGTAGGGATGCAATGCAAAGGCCCTATGTTCAATCCCCAGTACTGCAAAAGGCAAAACAAAACAAAATCATGACAAACTCCTGGAAATAATTGCTATAGAAAGTTCAGAAGTATACCAGTTACGAGATGAAAACATAATGTGGGCTTAGAAAGTGTGTGGTGCATGTAGGCATTCAGATATTTGTTAAATGAATAGGCAAGTCCTTAAATCACCCACTTATCTGAGATGTGAATTCTAGTCCATCTGTTACTATGATATTAGACAATTCACCTGAGCTGCTTATGAGTTTCATTTCCTCATCTAATGAGGAAAAAGATGATGCTAATAGTGCCTTCCTGCAAAATCAAATGAGATAATGTGTGAGGCAATGTATTTAGCATAGTCCTGGCTTGCAGTAGGCACTCAAATATTGCTGCTGCTATTATCATTATTAAGCTAATAAACCAATTCGTAACCAACGACATGTTGTGCGGTGTAAATGTGATTCATGTACTGGTGACTTCTCTTTGGGAACACTACTTGATGTAGTCTTAGCTATAGTTTGAATAGAACTGCTGGTGGATCCTAGCTTGTATTTCATTTCTTAGTGCATAGGTTACTATGGGAAATGTTTTGATTACTTTTAACCTATGTCTTTCTGGATCAGATACCTTATGTACTTCTAATTGTACTTCCAGATGAGCAGTATTCTCACAGCTCATAGACAAGGTACCCAAATGAATGTTCGTGGTTTAAGAGACAATAGCCAATTCAAAATAGAAATAGTGGTGTTTGTGAGTTAAATTTTCTTGGTATTCTCTCTTAAAGCATGAAGATTATGTTTCTTGAATATAATTTGGTCAAGAGTTAGCTTAAAATATAGATCGAATGAGCTAAACATGTTAGTTCTCTTTATAACTTATTATCAATCAAAATTTATCCTTTTGTCCACAGAGTTTAAGAAAAAGATATATATAATGGGCACATTCATCTCTAGTGTTCTGGAATAGTTCTAATTTCAGGTAATAGTCTTCAGAGAGGGCAGTGTGTTAAGCTCATAACCAAGTAGAATTAAAATTCATACTTCATAAAAATTTCCCTTAAATTTTTAAAAACACATTTTAGAAATAATATCCCAATTTGATTTTGAAAATATCCCTAGTGTAGTTATGTAGTGTAGAAACAAGTGACATTTGTTATACTGTATTATTTTTTTCAAAGAGCATGGATAAGAGAAGGAAGTTTTACATGTGCTCCTTTCCAAATATCGTCTGTGTCTGACCCAATAGCCCAAT
>PVJO010013570.1:15347-51375 GCA_004026905.1 Hystrix cristata
TAAAACTTTAGTCCCACAATATGAGTGAAGTTCCAAGTGCTGTCATTGAATGTATCGTAATTATTAACCAAATCTGAAAACAAATGAGTAGTTCTCTCTCTCTCTTTTTTTTTTTTTTTTTTTTTTTTTTTTTTTGGAGCTAGGGATTGAACTTGGTGCCTTATGTTTGCAAGGCAAGCACTCTAACCGCTGAGCTAAATCCCCAGCCCCCGAGTAGTTCTCTTTTATGAAGATAAATTTTTGCATGAACTTTCCCCCCTCGCTTGGATTTGACGTTATAGATGATTTTTCAGTGAGTGATAATTTGTCTGTGTAACTTTTATTTAAAGAGTTAAAAAAAAAAAAAAGTTCAAAGTGTGATTTAATAGTAAAAGCCACTGGTTTGGAAGTCTCATTCTCCTCTTGTCTCTACAACTCTCTGTGACCTTCATGGTAAGATCACCTGGCTGCTTCATTTAGTCATATGTAAATTATAATGAAAATAATGTCTGCCTTGCCCATCCCTTAGAATCATAGCGTAAATGTTCACTTGCTAAGGAGTCAGTTGCTGCAGAATATATGCTGTAGTAATTGACACCAGTGGACTCAAGACAAAGAGCACTTGGTGTACAACAGATTATTTTTAGCAACTGCAGCGGACTTTTATTAGAGATTAATTCTAAATGTAGCTCGACCAAGAGGGGGATGAATGTTATTGTCGGCAGAAAATGGGAAAAAACTCAAGAATAATTGAAGCACTTAGTCTTAGGAACTAGCATGGGAAAATGAACCCTGATACAAAGTAATGTAGGCCCCTTCTTGACTTTCTTCTGCCATACATGGGTAGATGGTTTTATCAGTGACCAAGTAGCTCATGAAATAGTGCAACTAGTTGAGTATTTCTGTGTCAGTCATACTGTGAAAAATGGTGATACCTGCTACCTTGAGAAGCCAAAGCAGACTGTAATTTTGCCAAATTCACTAAAGTTTTAGCATGCTTCGCAAGGCTTGAAGTTGCTGTCCAGATTGTGGAGATTCTGATTTTTCAGGTGAATAAGTCTGTAAGGTCACATTTATAATGATTTAAATTTTCTAAAGTATGGAATTGTTCTTTGGGTTCACCAATTAATTAGACCTTTATTTAGGATTTACTAGGTAGAAGGGCAGATCACTGGAAGAACTTTGTGGTGGTTGTCCTTATTTTCTTTTCTCAGACTTTTCATGATTAATGAAGAATTGAACTGGGTGTCATAGTGCACCCCTATAACCCCAGCATTCTTGGAGGCTAAGGCAAGAGGATGGCAAGTTTGAGTCCAGCCCCGGCAATTTAGCAAGACCCTGTCTCAAAATTTAAAAAAGGTGGTAGGGGGGAGTGTGCTAGGGATGTAGCTCAATGCAGCAGCCTGGGTTTAATCCCTAGTACCGTACTACAAAACCCAACCCAACCAAACCAGACCCAGGACAGTGGTGCATGCATGTAGTCCCAGCTATTTAAGAGGGAAGAGAGGGAGAGAGGGAGGAGGAAGAGAGAGAGAGAAAAGGAGGAAGAATTTGTAACAGTAATTTTGTTCAATATTTTATAAATTAAAGTTATGCTAAATGAAGAGTGAGATTTTTGAACTGTCAAATATATTAAATGGAATTAGTTGATAGGAAATAAAGATAGTTATAAGCAGCTAGAAGTCTTTTGAAACAGTCTAGACTTAGGAAGTAGTGGTGGTGAAGAGAAGGGGATAAATTTGAGAGGTATTTGGGAGGTAAAAATCACTCATCTTGGTGACACATTCAATTTGGAGAGTGTGTATTGAGGGGTGTTGGTCAAAGACAGTTCTACAGTTTCTGGGTTGCATAATTGAATGAATGTTGGTTTTCTGCCAGGCACTGAGCTGGAGGCTACTAGGACAGAACCTGAATTGGTAGGAAGGAGGATGGGAGGATATAGTGAGTTTGGTTTGGGGCATGTTATATTTAAGACGCCTTTGAAATACCTTAAGTGAAGTATCAAGTCCTCAACTGGATAAGTGCTGGTGGAGTTCAGAGGAAAGGTCTGACCTTTGGGAGACATTGGTATATTCATGATAATTTTTTTTATTCATGATAATTAAATAATAAAAATTGAGAAAATCCCAGGAAGAAGTTATCGTGAGAAGAGAAGGTTTAGGATTGAGCTTTGAGAAACTCTGACATTTTGGATTGATTGGAAGAAATTAAGACCACCAAGGTTGAAAAGGAACACTTTACAAACCAAGAGAGTATTTCTGAAAAGCCAAGTAGAGAGAATGATACTGTCTCTATTCTCCTGAGGGAGCATATAAGATAAAAACTGGGAAGTATCCATTGGGTCTAGATACACAAGATCATTAATAATCTTTTGTAAAGCCTTTTCAGCAATGGGATAGAAACCAAATTGATGTAGGCCAAAAGGTAGGTGGTTGGTGAATAAAGGGAAGTTGCAGGGCATTGATTACTCTTTGAAAATTTGGAATACGAAAGAAGGGTGTGGCTATGGGGTTGGGGGTTTAGCTCATTGGTCTTGCAAGTGCAAGGTCCCGGGTTTGATCCCCAGTACCCCCCCAAAAAGATTTTAAAAAATTAAAAAAAGAAAGAAGGGTGTGGTAGGTGAAGAAGAAACCCAGATATTGGCTGAGTGAATAAATGTACATCATGAACTTCTTTAATAAAATATAAAGCACTGATTAACAGGATCATTTCTGAGGTTAATAGGTGGAGGATCTGTTAGGGGTTATAGTCTGGAATAATAGATGGTCATGATTTCTTGTGATGCCTGGACAGGAAAAGAATGATCTCCACACATAAAGGAAAATCATCTTTAGATCAATAGTAAAGAAATAGAACTTCTTACAGAACACTCATTGCTGCCAACAAGTAGATTATCTGATACATTGTTTTTCAAAGTAACTGTCACTAAGTGTGATAGAAAGAGTTTGAGACTTGGAGTGTGGTACTCAAAATTTCAGAATTCTGCTTTGCTGTTTCCTTGCTTCAGGTCATACAGTTGGTTATTTAGTCTTGCTCAGCTGCATTTTCATCATTTGCATAATGGAGAGAATAATACTTGTTTCACAGATTTGTTAGGATTAAATGAGAATCTATGTAAATAAAGCACTTGGTCAACAAACTAACATTTGCCTTTTTTTCCTTTTCGTTGTACCGTGTAGTTTCAGCATTGAATGTTTGCTTAGCCTTAAAGAAAATTTGTGGGATTCCTTCATTTAGCTTACCTTCTGTAGAAAGTAACTTGAGTAGAAATATATACTGTCTTGAAATATGGACATATGACTTGCTGTTAAAATAATCATAATCACTAAAAAAAGAATTTTGCCAAACTTTCTTGGCTTGTATGCCTTATGTTTGTGTGTCTTTAAAAATTTTTGTGTTTTAAACAAAGCATACTAATTTAGATACGCCAATTTGGTGACTTCCGGACAAAGTAAGAGTTTTTGTGTTTTTCTTTTGAGACACTAAAGTTAGTATAACTTTATTTTAGTATTGGGACCCTGGCCATTTGGCGTAGTTTCAGACTAGACATGATGGATCCATATAAATACTTTTAAGGTTTAAATTTTTATTTTGGAGATGGCACAGACTGTTTTAAGACTTGGTATGGGAGATTTCAGGTCTGGATTTTATTTAAATTTTTTTGTGGGTTTCTTTTTTTTTGTTTCTGTAGGGTTGTGGTTTGAACTCAAGGCCTCTTGCATCGTAGGTAAACACTCTAACACTGAACTTTAACCTCAAACCCTTTTGGTAGATTCTTAACTTTTTTCCTACACATATCTTGAGCACTGAGATAACTAATTTTATACCAGAACAATGAAATCAGTCTGATCTATGTGAGTTTGAATGCTAATGCTGTCATAAAGGTTTTAAAATTTGCCCTCAACCACTACCCTATACAACATCTTAGTTACTTTTCTCTTGTTGCTCAGACAAAATACCTGACACCCAAAGTGAAGGGAGAGAAGTTTTATTTAGCTCACAGTTTATAGAGGTTTCAGTCTACATTTGGCTGGATCCAAGGCAGGGTAGCATGGGGGACAGGCAGAAGGCAGCAAGGTAAGCAAGGGACCTAACCAGTTTCTTTCTGTCCTTACATCTTATCCAGGCTGCCAGGATTAGGGTGGTGCCAGACCAGTGGATTGATTTAGTAATCACACACCCTTGATCCCAGCATTACACACTCTAGACTCAGCCACCTCTGAAAAAGCCCCATCTATGACCACATAAGGCTTTGGGGGTGCATCTAGACACAAACCATAACAAACCTCTTCTGAGGCATTTTTGTATTCAATTCTGTAGAAGATCCCTAGCTTTACTTGAGTCAGTATAGTAGCTTGGTGTTGTGGCACACACCTGTAATTCCAGCAGTTGGGAGGCTGAGACAGGAGGATTGTAAGTTTGAACCAGCCTGGGCAACTTTGTGACTTTGTGGGACCCTGTCTCAAAATAAAAAAATAAAAATAGAAAAGAGCTGGTGATGTAGATTGGTGTGACGATCCTGTGTTCAATCCCCAGTAAAACCATATCATACACACACACCCCCAAGTCAATATAGTATTAAGCACAATTTGTCATCCTTTGGAATATAGGCCTTACTGTAGAACGGGGGAAGTTATTTCTTGCCCAGCTACTGATAATGGAGAGATCATTTAGTTAAGGGAATTTTATTTGTGGAATTGCTGAAACTGGAAGTCGCATTGTTCATTCAAAGAGAAAAGTAATCTGGTCTTCTAACCCAAATACAGGATGAACACAGGATAAGCTTGTTTTGCAAGTTTAAATAATATGTGTATAGATCACAACTTTAAACTAGAGACTAAATAAACTGTAGAAACTACTTCAGAGGGGAACCTTACCTCTGATTCACTATCCACATTGTCTTGTAAAGTTTGTTTATTATTGACAAGTCAGAAAGAGATAGACAACTTATATATGTGTACTTATCATTTGATGAAGTGTTCCTATATGTCTGCTATAGATTTTCCAAGTTAAAAATTACTTTTTCAAGCCCTGTGGGATGGTATATGCTTGATATCCCAGCTACTTGAGGGGTTGAGGCAGGTTCCAGGCCAGCCTGAGCAATACAGTATAGCAAAACCCAATTTAAAAAAAAAGAAAAACATTACCTTTTAATTACAGGAACTTTTCATATCTTTTTCTTTCACCAGAGTTTATAGTTCATAATATATTTTACTCTTCGGGCTTTGGAAATACATGGTATTGTATAGATTTAGCATAATCCACTTACCTCTCATTTTTAGATATTTGAGTCTTGAATGATACGGAAGATTATCATTAGTGAGTTCTAGGTTAGTTTTTTTCTTTAAAAAATTATTACTTGATTTTCAGGTTTTCTAAAATTAATTCATAATAAATTGGTAAACCCTAAAAAGCCCACAAAGTAAAATGTCACTAGTAATCTTCTCACCACCAGCCAGAGATGACTCTTTTTAACATTTAGGTTGTATATCTTTCCCATTATTTTTTGTTTTTGTTGTTTATTTTGAGACATACTTGTATTCTTTATAATTTTTTGAGATGAGATCTTGCTTTGTTGGCCAGCCTGGTCCCAAACTCCTGGGCTCAAGCAATCTTCCTGCCTCTGCCTCCCAAGTAACAGGGACTACATGTGTGCCCCACCATGCCCAGCTTATAGTCTTGGTAAAATTTAACATAGTTTTCTACAAAATTTTAATGATTGGGGCTGGGGATTTAGCTCAGTGGTTAGCGTGCTTGCCTCACAAGCACGAGGCCCCGATTTTGATCCCCTGCACCAAAAAAAAAAAGAAAAAAAAATTTAATGATTGTAGGATATATTTCATTGCATGTATTTGGCATGAGCCACTTTACCTCCATTTTGAGTATTTACTTGCAATTTTTGTGCTGTGGTTCTTACAACACCCTTGTAGAAACTTTGGAAACCTTTGGGTTATGCATCCCACACTGCCTCAGAGTACTCTGGCCTTTCCTGCCTGCTTCTCTTTTAATATTTCCTTCTTTTGTAACAAGATCAGATCAGGTGGACAAATTATTCTTCAATTTATTGACTATCAGACAATGAACACGCTAGCTTCTGTGAATTCAAGGATTAAAGAGACACATTTTATTTGCTTAGATAATTAAAATATGTGAAGTAAGTACTGTGATGGATTTATGTATGTGTCAGGTCCATGGGGGCTTGGCAGGAGAGCAGAGGAAAAACATTTGTGAGTGTTTGCTAAATACTCTTAATGTGCCAGGTGCTACATTAGATACATTACTAACTTCTCAGTTTACAACAGTTCTGGGTGGTATGTAATAAATACTTATTCTCACTAGATGAGGAAACTGAACCTCAGACAAGTGAAAAATTTGCCCAGGTTCACTTAAATAGTAACTGGGACAATGCCAGAAGTGAATCCACCTGGGTATATTTGACTATCCAGTCTGTCCAGGGTCCCACCCTGCCACATCAAGGGATGGATTCCAGGAGTAGCTTAATGGAAGGTGGAATGGTAAGTAGGCCTTTGTTAGGTGAAGGGGGTGGGATCATTATGTCGATGTCAGGAGGGTTGCAAGAGGTAATGGGAATAAAGAGATGAGATGAAAAACATGACATGCTTCAGTATTTCTTTTAACTTGCACATAGTAAAATTCACTCTTGTCGCACAGTTTTATGAATTTAGACAATTTAGAATTTAGTCATGTAATTACAACAACACAGCCAAGATAGAAAATTGGCCAATTATTCCCCAGAATTGGCCTATTATTCCCTTACGCTTCTACTTCATAATCAGCTCCTCCCACTGTCATCTCCTCTGGCAAGCACTGGTCTGTTCTCCCTCCTATAATATCATATAAATGGAGTGTCATATAAATGAATCATAGAGTATATAGCCCTTTGAGTCTGGTCTTTTTCACTTGGCATAATGCATTTCTGATTAGGGCAAACATTTGTGATATAAATTTACTGTATATCTTTGCTGCATTTTTTTCTTTTGCCTTTTCCAAAATGTGTTTATTGCATCTCCAACTCCAGTTCCATGTAAGCAGAATTTTTTTTTTTTTTTTTTTTTTTTTTTTTTTGCCAAAAAATTACTGTTATCAAGCTTTGGGTAATAAGGAAGCCGCAATAGATTTCCTGGTAAGTGCCCTAGGGAAGTGAATGCAGAAAAGACCATCTACCTTTCTCAGTCATCTGCTTATCTCTTGCATATAGAAATCTGCATGGAAATTTTGTTACTGATTGTGATGTTTGTTAGCTTGAAAAAAGAAAGGGAACAGCTGTTACCATGAAGGAATAGAAGGAATGAGTGTTGTTCTCAGCCATTTGGCAGTGCTTCAGTGCGCCTTTCTGGGGAAGAAACAACAGGTGACCAACTTGTTGATTTTTATTTTTGTTAGCGTGTAAATAAGTAGGTCACCTTGCATGTGCGGGTGTGTTCACATGCACGTGTGCAGAAATCTTGAAAGAGTCCACCTAAGTTAACCTGTTCTAACAGTTTGGGAGATTTTATTTGTTTGTTGTGCTAGGATTGAACTGAGAGCCTCACGCATATAGGCAAATTACTACTAAGGTACATCCCCAGCCCCAGCTCTGGATTTTTTTGTTTTTACAGGCTGTTTAAATATAACCATAAATTTATTTTGGGTATCTTAGTGAACACTTAGAATATCCTCTGAAGTTGAGGGTATTGATTCAAAATCATAAAACATAAAATACTTTCTTAAAATATTTTGGTTCAAAATCATAAAACATAAATAACACATTCAAACTGCTTTTTCTCTCTTCTGTCTCAAATTAAAAACTGAATACTTTTTGTAGTAGAACTATACTGAGATAGTGGCTACAAGCCGGTGACTGCAATATAAAGTGTCTGTGAAAGCCAAGTGTCCCTGTGCTTTGTATTCTTGTCTGTCAGTACTCTGGCCCATCTCTTTGCATCGTACAGTGTCTTCAGGCACTGACCCCGCCATTCACCTGTGGGCTGTGTCCCTTTTCCATCTCTACCTTGCAAACTCATCAAATTATTTATCTAGAATTCAAAACCTTGATGCTGTAGTTTTGCTTTCTCCATTTATATTTCTTTTCTTCATTAACCTCTACTTTATTTGAATCAGCCTGTTTTTTGTTTGACAACAGATTGAGCTCAGTTACCAACCTTTAATTCATTTCTAATTCCATTTCCATTGCATTTGTTTTGAATGGTTTTTTTGTACTCTACTAGAACTTCCATTTGTCTTGTTTTCCTCATTTAGCAAATGGTAATGTCTCCAAATTTATTTAGAAGACTTTAGAGTCAGATATTTACAGATTGGAATCCTGGGTGTACCACTTCATATCAAAGCTGATAGTTACTATATATTTGAGTCTTGCCCTGCCCACCACCCTCTTGTCCTGATTCCTTCCAAGAACCTTCCTGTGGTCCTACAACTGAAAGGTTGTAGCAGGACCAAGCTCCTCCAGCACCATCTGGTGTCTGTTCTGAGTGACCAGGGTTAGCATGGAACTAGTTGTTAAATATTTTAAATTTCACTCGTGCTTTTTGTATTTATGGCTTTAATTAAGTTACTTCTCAGACTCATTCCTTGATCTTTAAAAAGGGGATAATCATACAGTACTTTTTTTTTTTTTCTACTTTTTTTTTTTTTTTTTTGGGTGCTGGGGATCGAACTCAGGCCCTTGTGCTTGCCTTGCACACTGAGCTAACCACTGAGCTAAATCTCCAGCCCCATACAGTACTTGTTTTATAGAGTGATTCTTTGTACATTCATCAAATATTTGTTTACGGCCTGCCTTATTCCAAGCATCAGTTTAGGTGGGATATCTGTGTCTTCTTGGAGCTGTGCTGTATCACAACATTTGGGAGTCTGAGGCAGGAGGATTGTGAGTTTGAGTCCAGTCTGAGCTACAGTCTGCTACATAGCAAGACTCTGACTCAAAAAACCTAAACCCAAAAACAAAACAGAAAACCAAAACCAACCAGAAACAAAGAATGACAACAACCGAAAATCAATACCCAGCATTTTATGGTGGTATAAATTTAACTTTCTTAACACTCCAGGTAATAACATTGTATGAGTTTTCTCTTACCATTTTGGTAAAAATGGGCTCCTGGAAGCAGCTCCCTCATTGTTTATTATTATTGTTAATTTTGCTAGGTTCCGCATCCCTCTTCTACAGTTTGTAACAAACAGTACTTAGACATAAGGATGACTGCTTACTCCAAGTGCAGTAGGGTAAGATGCGTTCTAGGTCACATAGGGTAGCTCTACTCCCACATCCATTCTAACAGAAGAAATCAGGGGTTTGTCTATATCCAGAGCAGCTTAGGCTCATAGACTCGCGGACTGAAAGTGACCTAAAAGATAAGGTCATTCTTCTTCCTTACTCAAACTTAAGGAAACTGAGACCCTGGTGGTTAGATTGCCTTCCTTAAAGAGAGGTGGTGAGATAAGATATAAAGGAAACATTTTGTTAAAATCTTGTCTTCCCTGCTTACCTTCTGTGTAACACTGGTTATCCACCCTAGCACACGCAAAAGCTGTGTACTCTTGGGAGAGTTGCTCAGTGTTTGTGTGTTTCTGATAAAATTAAGCCAAGAGATAAATTTGATGCTATTAGTTTTTAAAAAAAATTTTAGTTTACTTGTGTTTTTATCTTTTTAAAGCTCATGCAAGACCATTTCATTAATTGGTTTTTTAAAAATCTCCATTTTGTTGATTTTTTTTCCTTTGCTTTCTGTTAACTTCTGTTCTCTACTCCTTTTATTTTTTTGAACTTTAAAAAAACAAGTTATTGCAATAGACATTTGTTTCATTAATTTCTAATGTTGGCATTTAATACTCTAATTTTTACATGTAGTGTTTTAGCTATATACATTTTTATTTCGTAGTATTTTTTGTTTGTATGTTTACTTCCAGCCATTCTGTGATTTTGTATTTTGAGTTTTTTCCCTTTGTTTTTTTGAGACAGTCTCACTGTGTAGCTCAGGTTGGCCTCAAACTCAATATGTAGCCTAGGCTGGCCTTGAACTCGTGATGCTCCTGTGTCAGCCACCCGAGTGCTGGAATTGGCTTGACTTCTTTTGACCTGTGATTTATGATTTGATTTATTGACTTTTAAATTTCAAATATAAAGATTTGGGGAGGACTGTTTTTTCTTTTCTTTCTTCTTCTTAGAATTGTTGGGATTAAAGATACTATACAAAGGCAAATGCTAGGCGTTCAATAAGTGTTTTCTGCTTTTTTTTTTTTTTCCTTCTTTTTTTGTGATGCTGATGATCAAACCCAGGGCCTGGCCCATGCTAGACAAGTGCCCTACCACTGATATATACCTCTAGCCTTTGCTTTTGAGACTAGAACAGAAAACATAAAGTTGCCAATAAGTGTGGCTAATACTAAAAAAGACTTCAATTCTCCATTGTAGAGTAATAAGATGAAGTACTATAGAAAATAAAGGGGGGATGATTAGAAAAGGGTAAAATTGGAGAGGAATGGACAGGAATGGAGCCAAAAGGACAGCTGGAGAAGAAGCAGGAATATCAAGTTAATTGTAGTTGTCTTTGAAGTAATATTCTACTGATCACTTTGGTCTAATTATTTTAAATCATATTTCTTCTACCTTTATAGTGAAAGTGTCTGTAGATGATCTTTTCTTTGGGAGAGCTGGTTAGGTACATGTGGTAGAACTGTACGGTAGAAGTCTGTATGGTTTCAAGGAAAGGTTCCATAATTTCTTCAGCATCTTAGAGGACCTTGATCCCTAAAAATTTAAGACATTACACTTATGTTAATTTTTTTTTTTTTCAGTACTGGCTATTGAACCCAGGGCCTGTGCACTAATCTGCATCCCTAGGCACCTCCTCCCCGCTTTTTGAGAGGCTCTTGCTGTAAATCACTGAATTGCCCAGGCTGGGTTTAAATTCCTGTTCCTCCTGCCTCAGGCTCCTAGGGTGCTGGGATTATAAGTGTGTACCACCACCACCACTTCAGTTTAGAACTTTTGTTTTAGAAATTTTACAGGTAGGATAATTTGAAAGCCTAATAAGAAAGAATTATGCTTTTTTTTTTTTTTTTGTTCTAACACTAGCAACTACACTCACTTAACTGAGAGTTAGCATTCCTTATAATTCCTCAGGTTAGTGCTAGATGACCAACAGTATACTAAGAATAAGATTTAGATTTTACTGAAAAGAAACTTTAAATTTAAAAACTACATATTATATGAGCATAACTATTGCAGTACTTGATATGAGTCACACAAATGTAAATGCCTTTGATTAATACGATTTTTACTTCAGTACCGTAGATCAAACTGAAGGGTGCTGTACCACTGAGCTATCTCTCTAGCCCTTTTAAATTTAGATTTCTTACTTTGTTTTATTTTGCAGTCCTCTTGCCTCAGCCTCCCGAGAAGCTGTGATTACAGCCTTGTGCCACCACACTGGTTGATTAATACAGTCTTTATACATTTTCTTTTGCGCAGGGAGAAGTAGTTCTAGGAGTAAGAGGAAGCAGGAGTTCAATCCCCAGCACCAAAAAAAAAAAAAAAAAAAGAGGAAGCAGGTAGTAGCTGCTATGGAGGTAGGGTTTTGTAAAGAGAAGCTTTGAGTATCCTGATGACAAGAAGGCACTTCTGGATTAGAGGCGTAGGGTCTTACCGGTACAAAAGGAGGGAAGATCTGAAGTTGGTGAAGGAGCTATGAGGGTACCCCGTATATACTTGCTTCCTTTCATAGGACAGCTAGTAGCCTAGAGAGAAAAGGCCAGTCAGGATTCTAAAGTTTGAAGACTGTAGCAGGGATAGATTCTTTACAGGAAGTAGCCAGAGGTACATATGAGGGGGAATTTTATTCTGAGCATGAGCTTACAATAAGATCTAAGTTT
The DNA here is from genome assembly GCA_004026905.1 of Hystrix cristata. Lineage (NCBI taxonomy): Eukaryota > Metazoa > Chordata > Mammalia > Rodentia > Hystricidae > Hystrix > Hystrix cristata. The sequence goes on from PVJO010013570.1 coordinate 27,216, forward strand.
ACTTGAGCACTTTGCAATTATTTTTTATTATTTCTGGAATCATAATTAGTTTTGTGCTACATTAAATATAAACCTATTTTGAAAATTTAATGGCTTTCAAACCATTTTCAAATTAGTTTATTTTTAGCTGCTCCAATCTGCATTGTCCAGTATGAGAGCCACTAGCCACAGGTAGTATTTAAAGTTAATTAAAATTAAAAATTCAGTCCTTCAGTTACATTAGCTACATACCAAGTGCTCAGTAGCCTCATGTGGTCACTGGCTACAGTATTGGACAACATATTGTACTGGACTTTTGCCATAGAAAATTCTGTTGGGTAGCACTATTATGAATTTTTTTTTCTCTTACCTGTCAACTAAAGCTGGCTCATATTAATGTGTAAATAGCTTTGATAGTTTTAAAATTAAAAACTTGAAAGGCTCACTAAAAAAAGTAATGTTCCTTTGTTCTCTGCATAGTTGAAAAGACAGTGCCACCTTTTTATAGTTACCTTCCTGAGTGCTATTAGGTTATAAATTTATGAAGTCACCATTGTCACTTGTATTTGATCCCTAATACCAACCCACTGAATCTCAACATTATTTCTCCTTTTTTTTTTGTTTTGAGTGCTGGGGATTGAACTCAGAGCCTTGTGCTTGCTAGGCAAGCACTGTACCACTGACCTAAATCCCCAACTTCTCCAGCTCCTATTTCTACTTTGTTGTATAAGCATATTCTGGAAAGGGCCAGAATATTATGACAGAATTGTAATGTGAAAAATTAGCCTTGCTTTGTACATTTTAAAGGAGATACTAGACTCATTTTATTGTAGTTTAACCTACTTTATGTACAGTAGATCATTATAGATTTCAAAGGTTGTAAAAGAGGAAGCTCCTAAAAAATAATTATTAACTTCCTTCTGTGAGAATGTATTAGCCAGAAATAAAAGCTAATGGCTCATTTTTGGAGCCTTGTTTTTTGTTTTAACAGTAATAGGCTGGTTTCAAGCAGTCTCTTTACCTAAAGGCAAATCTCCTTATGACAGAATTTTTAAATATATTGTACAAATGATAGTATGTATAATTTTAGGTAAGTTGCAGGCATTATTTTGGGAAACATAACTACAGATGTCTTCATTGTGATAAAGCATTCGAATATGGAAGGATATAAGTAGGAAGTGAGTGCTGTATCTGATTTGCATTAATACCAACTCTGGAGATAAGTACTTAAAAGATGACTATTTTCCTAGGCTTTCTAATGTATATTTACATATAAATGCACATAATTTGTTTTAGATAAATGACTCTATTTAATTTTTTTTTTGAGCTGGGGATCAAACTTGGGGCCTTATGCTTGTAAGCCAAGCACTCTAACTGCTGAGCTAAATCCCCACCCCTTGACTATATATAATTTTACAGATCATTTTGCCTACTGAACAATGTTATGGGCATATTTCTGTGTGTATGGTACATGCTTTTATTATGTGTTTTTAGTTTTTTCAGATTTTATAGTAGGGAATCTGAAATACATGTTCTTATATGAAGATAATATACAATTGTGATGTATGTGCAAATGCTTTAGCATGGTGTTGACTTGTAATGGTTGCTCAGTAAATGTTTGTTTCCATTCTTCTTGAACATATGTAAGAATGGTCATGTGAGACAAACTGTTTCATTTGAGTAGTGAAATTCTAAGGAATTATAGTAAATAGCCACAAACTACCATGGTATATCTTCTTATTGCAAATGTAAAGCAAACCTTTTTTGTAAGCATGTTTGTGTTCCAAACTAGCAGGATTGCTATTTAAGTGCTTGTTAGTAAAGCTACCCATATTATTTTAGGTACTTCCAGTAAAAGCCAATATTTTTTATTTGTGAAGAAGAGACCACATTTATGATTTATCCTTTTTACTCAGAGTATGTAGTATTTCATATATTACAAAGTTGTATAGTATGTGAAGACTTTATGTAGGAATCTTGGAACAAACAGATGTCCATCTTCCCTTTCTTTCGTTCTTTCTTTTTTTGATGATACTGGGGTTCAAACTCAGGGCCTCTACCACTGAGCTAAATTCCCAACCCCTGAACCCAGGACTTTTGCACTGAGCTATACCCCTAGGCTTTAAAAAATTGTTTTTTGAGACAGCGTCTCTAAAATTGCCCAGGATGGGCTTGAACTAGCACTCCTCCTGCCTCAGCCTCCCAGATTGCTGGGATTGCAGGTGTGTACCACCATACCTGGCTGATAACCTATCTTCTTTACTAGCTTTGAAAATGTATAGAAATGGATGCTAAGATTGGGAATTTAATACTTGTATCGCAGAGTGGGATATGTGTGACTTGTGATGCAATTTCAGATTTTATGGTTTCTAGTGGTTCTAGGGAAGAGACTAGGATGGATCTGGAGCTGATAATTATTTGTAGTCTTACTTTGCAGTATGATTGGTTTTTATTCTTTAGCAGCTCATTTGGAAATTTGATCCTTCTGCTTTCCTGCAGGGAAATTTTGGACTTCAGTTTGGCGGGGGAGAGTTGGGGCCCCAACTTCTTTTTCTCACTGAGAAAAGAATGAGGGGTGCTGCTGAAGAAATGTGCCTCTACAATAACCATATCTGAAGCTCTTGCTTAGAGGTAATGCAGGACTATAACAAAAATTGCCTTTAGGATTCCAGGAATTTGTGAATTATAAGTTTGTCTTAGCAGTTAGCGTGAACACAATCGATCTGTTTATCTTTGTTAGCAGTTTGTGTTCCCAGTGGGCAACAAGCTTGAGAAAGAATTGTCGGGAGTGTAGAATTGAAAGTGCTTCTCCAGCACATTCTTTCTTCTGTTTTTCAGCGCTGGGGATTGAACCCAGGACATCATGCATGCTAGGAGTGCTCTGCCACTGAGTTATACCCCCTACTTCCCCCTCCCACCCTTAGTACATTCTTGAACTTTAGAATGTTTGCTGTTTTTTCTTTTCTTGGTTTTATTTGTTTGAACTTTAGCCTTATGAAGAGAAAAATCATTTAAAACATGTCAAGATCTAAATTTATATTTACGTAAGATTATTATTTATGTGCTTCAGAGGCTTTTGCTTATTTGTTTATTAATTTATTTTTTCATTCCATAAATATTCCTTGAAGTGCTTACAGAAAGCTAAATTATGGAGGAAATGCTGTTAGATGGTGACTACTCAGGATAAGCAAAAAATGGAAATAATACTTTGTGAGATAGTAAAGGTTGAAGATTGTGTGTGTGTTAATGAATGTATGTTTTAGAGACAGACAGACATACTGTGTCTGTGTACACAGAGATAAGGTCCACAGTTAATTAAGAGCAGTCTTTTAAACATCTCTGGAATCTTTTTCCTGTTTCCACTATTACTTCTTTATTTTAGGCCCTCAGTTTCTTTTATATACGCTAGTATTTTTTGCATCTAGCCTTGCCCATTGTTCGACCTTCACACTACTTTATATGGCTCTGCTCAGAGTGCTGAACCCCCCATTAAAGCACAGATTAGATTGTTTGTCTCCTTAATAAGAATAAAGTCCAAAGTTCTCAATATGTAGTCTTTCTACGGATTTTCGAAAAGTCCCTTTATTAAACTGTCTTAAGTTAGCCACTTTTAGATACCGTCTGTTCCCTACTTATTCTCCAGTTAGCCTTACCTTCTCTTCCATCTAGAACTGGAGTAACTTCAATTTGTCCCAGTGGGTCTGCTCTTTGTCATTGTCCACGCTGTCCTCAGTGCCAGGAGGCTGACCTTGCCCTTTGCTTTCTAGATGGGTTTGGACAGTGGAAAGCATGGCAGGAGGAGAATGGTGTTGCTGTGTTTATTCTCCTGACTTTGTCTTGTCAGATCATGTTAGGTTGGCTCTCCCCAAGGTCATAACTCTTATCAAGTGGCCCACTTTGTACCTTTGAGGCTTGGAGTGGTGGCAGCTTCAGGAGGTTGTACCATTTCTTGGCTCCCCATACCCTCCATACTTTTTAAATAGGCCTACAGATAATAGCTATATTACTTTCCTGTAGTTCTGATCTGCTTCTTTTATTAAAATTTTTTTGGTGAGGTCTTTTTCATTGTGTCTCTCTCTTTTTTTTTGTTGCTTCTGTCCTTTACTTTTTCCCCCCTTTACCTAGCATTATGGTTGCTGTATTGCAGGAATTGAGATGTTTGAATGAATAGGAGAGGGTAGATACTTGCGTTTCCATGTGGTATAGCATATTTATTTAGATGTCTTAAATGAGGTATTTTAAAAAATAGGGGGACTGCGAATTGAAGTCAATGTAGCTACTTCAGTAACTTCTGTATTTTGATGTCATTCTTTTCAAAAGGTAAATTTGCTATGCTATTGCCTCTGTGTAGAAGAGATTAATGTTTGTACTTCAGTCTTTCTTTTCTCTGAAAAATGTATTTCAGATTTATTTCATTGAAATACTTCATAACAGTACATCTTTAAGGGTGTATATACTATAAATAAAATGGGAGGATTTCAGTGGTCACTTAATTGCAGAAGAATATAGGAAGTACACACACGTATATTGTTCCAGGTATTCATTTATATATCTTCCTCAATATGTCTTAGAAGAAATGCTCCAAGACAGACAGAATAGATAAGAGCTGTGTTTAGCAAGAATACAATATGTGACACTGTCAGCGGTGATCCTGATAGGAAATGGCTGACATACTCAAACTGGATAATTTGAGGAGGATTAAAGGAAGGAACTTTCACAAATATGTGGGCAGAGTTTAGAAAAACAACAAGGGATAGTGTAGTTCCCTGGGTTAACTGAGAGGGTTAACTGTAGTTCCCTGAGAGGATGGGAAATGTTGCTCCTTAAGCCTCAGGGGCCAAGGAAAAGAGTGATTACTGAAGCTCCCAGGAGGAGGCTGTGTGGAGAAGGCTGCCTGACAGTGGCTGTTGTCGCAGGTAGAGGATTAAAACTCACAGTGACACTGCAGGAGGGAAGCCAAAGAAATAAATGCCTTTTCCCTGTACTCTTTCTGACCTTTGACTTCTTCCAGTGCCACCCATTTTCCTTATCGACCAAGTGGAAGAGGGAGGGTGAGAGAGCCATAGACTCTGTAAGTCAGCCTCCTGGTCCCTCGTGCTGAGAGAAGAAGGGTAGAAAGTGGACTGCAAGGATATCTGCAAAAAAATTAGAACATTGCATTCTGGTAGTAACATACATACAGAACTATTGTGAATCCGTTATTGTAATAGATGAATGCTTAATATGAGATTATTATATAATTTTTTGGCGGGGGCATTGGGGATCGAATTTGGGGCCTTATGCTGCTAGGCAAGTGCTTTGCTATTGATCTAAATCCCCGACCCCTGTTATATAATTTTTTAAGTGAGTTCTCTTAAGGAATTTTTAATTAGAAAAATATCCTAGAATTATGATTAGAGCAAAAAAGTACTATGTTCTTTAGATATTAAGAAAGAACGTAACTGTCCTATGAAAAGGTTTATTATGAGGAAAATCTTTCTGTAACACTAATTTTAACATGGAACTCTTATGCTTAAATATTACCATTAAAAATAATCTGTATAGAAAATAAAGAATACCCTAAAGGAATATTCTTTTTGGGAGGTAGAGGTATCTGTTTATAAGGATAGATATGCCTCCACTCCCCGTGTGTGGGGGTGTGTGTGTTATACACATGAGTCATAGAGGAAGTCATTGTGACATATTTAAGCTGAAGAAAAAGGTGCTTAGATGATGACAACCTGGTAATGAAGCTCAGCACTGATGTGTCTTCATAAAGATCATTGATGTGTTAACGGAGATGGAATAATGATTAGAGGTCACTAATGATGATCTTTCTTTTCAGACTTCATACTGTTTACTTAGTTTTTATTCCCCTGAGACATTAGGGTTTAACAGCCTACCTACATTTACCTAGATCAGTGGTGGCGAACCTACTCCATGCGTGCTGCAGCAGGATGTTTGTTGTCATTGAAAGCTCTAAAAGGTTCACTAGCCCTCACTGACCTAGATGGATACTAGATACTTTAAGCTTTGGTTTTGTGTTACAACGTTGTCCTTTTCTGTTGTTCATTCTTTTATTTATAGAATGGCCAGTATAAACTACTGACCAAGACAGACACATTCTCTCCCTCTGAAGTGTGTAATCAGTCATCCATTCTTCCTTCCTTTCCTTCTGTCTCTTTTCATGATTTCATTATGGGAATTAGTCCTTGACTCATTGCTCTTCTCTGATAGTCTTTGTACTTTCTCTAAGAACTGTTTCATTCTTCTGGCTTAAATTATAACTTCTAACTCTGTTTAACCTATCTCTCTTTACTTTCGATCTTTACCCTAAATTTTATTCATGTAGTCATTCAGTAAATTTTATTCAGATCTAACTTTGTACCTCGTGCAAATGATACAAAAATAATAAAGACAGTTCCTGCTCTCAAAGGTGCTGACAGATGGGCAAAAAGTGATTTAAAATCCACTATGAAAGACTTATGTACAAGATGGCAAGGAATGATAAGGGGCTGTCTGACCTGGACTTGGAGAAATGGGAGGAAAGCTATCTTCAACACAAGACTGAGCATATTTGAAGGCTTCTCGGATTTTAAACATAGTAGTTTGAGCAACAGCCAATGTTTCAGTGTGTTTGGAGCTTTAAGGTCTGCATGAAGGAGAGTGGAAGATCAGACTGATTAGGTAGGTGCCAAATTGCCCCAAAGACAATAGTGAACTAATGTTCTTTTACCATAAACCAGCTTTCTCTTGCAGCTTCACATTTCTGTCATTGGGACAATTATTCTTTCAGTGTCACACTCTGAAATGTCATCCTCAGTTCTGCCTCAGCAATTGTGATCAGTTATCAAATTATGTCATGTTTCAAACATTCTTCATTCTTTATTTATTTTGACTGTCAACATAGTAATCACCAAATTCTATTTCAAAGCTGAAATAAATATTTCCTTTTCTTCTCTGTTTTTGGAACTTCATTTCTAAAATTCACATTATAACATGTTGCTGATCCTGAGCAAGACAGTGATATTTTATTTCTTATAAGATAAATTCTTTCAGAGGCCAATATTTCAAACCCATAATCCCTTAATAAACACAAAAATCTCATACCTGCTTACTCCCATTAAAAACCACAAAATTGCAGGATTCAGAGATAATTTGCAGCAAAGAAGATATGTTCCATTTGAGTTTTATTATGAACACAACATGTATTTTACTGAACAAGCCTTTTTAAAGGACAAGACCCTCTGCCCCCAGTCCTGTCTTTCTTGCTACAATTCTAACCTGTTCCTATAGCCAGATCACTTGTATCCATGGGAGGATATATGCCCACTGAGTCTAGAGACAGTCCGTGTTGGAATCCTGGTTGCATCACTTAGAGTTTCCACAATGTTCTTAATTTCTCTAATCTTAAATAATAACTTTAGCAAAAAAACGAGGGTATTGCTAGTATACGTCACAGGTTAAAGGTAAGGATTGAGTTAATCTGCGTAGCCTGTTGCCCGGCATGTGTGAGCATGTAGTGTTTGTTGGCTATGTTTTGTACCTTGGAAACTCCTTGCTCATTCCCTCTGTGCTTTTGTTGATGCAATTCTCATGCTGCCCTTGCATCCCTTAAACCACTAACTGCTCTTCTTGTGCCCCTCCCTGTTGCCTGTGACCTTACATGCTGTTTAAAGTTCAACTCAGTTGCCTCTTCTTTGATAGACATTTCTTACTATTTCAGTTCATGTTGACCTCTGAATCCCTGTAGGCCCTCTTATGCCTTCTTAATAGTCATATTTTTTAGGGGGTGCTGGGGATCGAACTTGAGCTAAATACCCAACCCCCATATTTCTATCTTTTGTTGTATTTCTGCCTTTTATGATGTTTCCTTTGAAATATTACATATAGTAAAAGTGAGTGGTGGAATTATCACCGTCACTCTCCCAAGACACACACACATACACACACACAAACACCCTAGTGTGTTTGTGTATTTTCTTGTTTTTGGACTGGGAATAAAACCCAGGGATTCCACCATGCCACACAAGTGCTCTACCACTGAGGTACATATTATTGGTATTTCTTCTAAAACAATTGCATTCTGTTTTTACACCTACAACTTTGGTTCTTAAATCTAGTATCTGTTTCGTACTAGTTCATCTCCCCCATGTACAGTTTAGCCTAGTATTGAATATATAGTGTGTAGATGCTTAGATGTTTGAGTTCTGTAAAGCAAAGCCTAAGGCATGGTAAATTTGAATGTAATGAGAAGTGGCTAACCGGGTATAGTGTGCATCACTCTAGTCCCAGCTACTTGGGAACCTGAGGCAAAAGGATTATGAGTTTGAAACTAGCCTGGGCAACACAGTGAAACCCTGTCTCCAAAACAAAATAAAAAACAAAACACAAAGAAGCTGCTATTTTAAGTTATTTAACTTTGGTCTTTTAGGGTCTTTTTATTTAGGTGGAAGTTTTCAAGTGAAAATTATTCCCTTATAAATTGGTAAAGTGGTTTTGCAGGCCTGCCAGGGCTAATAAAACCCACTTTTTATTTGTCTTTGGAAAACAAAGGATGTGTTCCTTTCTTTCTGTTATTATCACTTTTACATAGGGTTTCTGTTTTTTCTAGTTATTAGTTTAAATTAATGTGAAGCAAATTCTTATAGCTACTTGACTACATTTGACTGTTATGCTGTTATTAAATTTATTTACAGACCTTTGCCTTTTTTCTTAAATGTATTTAAAATATTAAACAGTTCAGTTAAATATGAATTAGTTATAAAATATAAAATAGAAAACCTTGTTTTTTCAGGTTTAATTTTCCATGGGTCAATTTTGCTCTTTTTCTCTGAGAGTTTCTTTTATTGATTGTCACTGAAATCAGAGGTCAATGCAAGTAATAGCATTTATTCTTGGATAAGCAACTGCTGCTTGGTTTCCTGAGTTCCTTAGTTTTTACTCTTGGATATTATAGATTATTGAGCTGTCTCCAGAAAGGGCAAAATATTTTTAAGGTTTGCATCCCATTCAGTAGACTTTACTTCTTAAACAGGTGAATTGAATTTAATTATGTGTGTCTTTTTTTCCCTTTCCTAACAGCTTCCATGCCTATGGCTGTTCTAAATTTGGGCCAAATATATCCATTTCAGAGAGGCTTTTTCTGTAAAGACAACAGCATCCAGTATCCGTACCATGACAGTACCGTCACATCCACTATCCTCACCATAGTGGGGCTGGGCTTACCCATTTCCTCTGTAAGTAAATTAATAAGTAGGCAGTAATGGGTTTGTTGTGCTGAAGGTTGGATGAAGTGATGGGGTTGGGTGGGGGTAAATCCAAGTCCTGTCTTCACCACTGTTGATGTGGTGAATTGTTATTTAAGAAATATATTCTGTTTTAATCCATACATGTTTCTCCAGTTAAAGGTGGTTGTTACCCAAAACAATTTGATGTCACCCTGAAGAATTTACAGGGTGATTATTTTGGAATGGAATGGTTCATCTAATCATTTGGACCAATTTCTCTCCATAAACAAGTGGAGAAACTTAGACCCAGATATTTGATCCAAGGCCAGTAGACTGTTACATGGCAGAACTGAAACTAAGACTGTTTGCTTCATCATACTGTTAAGTGGAAATTGAGGTCATTAAAAAAGAGGTTTACTTTTTAAATTTCAGAAAATGAAATCAGCAGAAAGATTACAAAGACATATAGGCAAAATCTTAGAATACACTAAAACTGTGTCACTGTTTTAAAAGTTGCGCTATTTTGTGTGTGTGCGTGTGTGTGTGCGTGCACACACACGCGCACACGTGTGTTAGAATTAAACCCAATGACTGAGCTACATCCCATCTCTTAAAAACTTTATTTTGAGACAGGGTCTTGCTAAGTTGTTCGAGATGACTTGGAAGTTTCAATCCTTTGTTCTTAGCCTCGGGGGTAGTAAATAAAGTTGCATTGTTTTTTAGATAGCCCATCACTTTGTAGGATAATGTTGGGTTTCACTGATTTAGATAACTAGAAATGGTCATTCTCAGTTAAGATTCATAAACTGAGTTAAGACTGCCAGGCCAGAGATTTAGCTCAGTGGTTAGAGTGTTTGCCTCGCAGGCGTGAGGCCCTGAGTTCAATTCCTGGTACCGAAAAAAAAAAAAAAACTCACTTGGGATATTGTGCCTACTTTCTTTATCCTTGGCCCTGATACTCACCCCACCCTCCTTTTAATGTGGCAGGGAAATAGAAGGGAAGGAGTAGGGCAAAGATTTACCTTCTTGAACTTCTTGGGAGTGTAGCAGATCAGGTCATATTTCTTTTTTGACCAGCTGCCTTTTGTTTGGCGTCCCTAGATATCTGACTTACACAGTTTTAGTGACTCAGCAAATTGGGCAGCCTTTCCCCACAAATGAGACCGACTGGCTTTTCTTTCCTGTTTTGCCCCCAAATTGGCTACGAATAATAACCTGGTTACTTGGTTTTCTAAGCCTTTTTTCCTAATGGTCATCAGCAAAGTATTCTGAAGGTGAAAGGGACTTGGATTTTATACTCCAAGATAAACAAGTATTTCTTTATACTGAAAATTCTAATTTGATTATAATCACTGTTATAGGAGAAAAAAGGAAGAAATATCTGGGATTTACTTTAAGGAGAGACTTACTTTTTCCTAAGAAGTCAGTTTCACCATAACTGTGGCAACATCTATTTTAGTTGTCAGTCTTAAAGAACATTTCACAGGGAAGCATACAGCACCTCCACTTTGATAGTGTTACTCTACTTGTATGAAGTGCCAAATATTTGTTGTAGCCGTTATTTTAAGCAACCATTGCCAGATACTGTAGTCTTTTAAATACTGTTCCTGTATTTGAGGGGATAATTGCATGAGGATCAAAAAGTTACTTTTAGTTTTTTGACTTGGTAATTACATCTTTTTTAAAAGTTTAATTATAAAATAATACATATTCATTTATGAATTAAAAATAAAGTAGAAAAAATAAATCTTAGTTCTATCTAAGGACAGATAGTAACATTTTGTTAAATCCTTTAGTGTGGCAGTTTTTGTATTAGCACACTACAAATTCAGTTTTATACCTTGTTTATAATAAATATTTAAAAATTTATCAAAATAAGCATGCATTTTAAATGAAGTACAATAAAGCTAAATTATATTTTTTGAAAAGCAGTGGAAAAGGACTTGGTATGAATCCTTGATTTCCTAGGTTTGTTGGAAAGAACTGATCTGGAAAAATAGTGCAAATTTATTTATATTAAAAAGAAGTAATAGTATTGGGCGAGTTTCTGGACCTTAAATTTGCTGATGGCTTGTGGACTAATATGAAAGGATTCTTGCAAACTCCTAGGGTAATATGTAGTAGAAATTGTTTTAGTAGTTTATAACATCAGATATAGAAGACTTTTCCATAAAATGAATTATTTATGTTTAATATACTTTTATATGCATATACTTTGTAATTTGATGGCAAGTAACAAGATTTTGGGTGATAGAAAATCTACATTTTAAAGCAGTGATTTATTTTTACAGTTGGAGGTCTATAATCCTTTTTTTTTAAAATTGACTCTCTGCTGTTTCTTCATTAGCTATCAAAAAAGGTGCCAAATTAAGAAGACTATAGATTTCTGCATTATTTGACCTTAACCTTCTTTTTCTTTTCGAGTTTTAATGATCCGCTTTGGACTTGACCCTCACCCCCACATTCTAGTCCTTGTAAACACACACAAGTTTTTGGCTTTATGTGGGTCTACCTTCTCTCTTACCATTTCCTTATGTATTTACTTTTGTAAATTTGTGTATTTCAAGAAAAAGACAAAGATTTGAATCTGCGTGTAGACTTTCAGAATAATAATGACAGCAGCAATAAAGTTAATGTTAAATCTCAAATCTACATATTCCAATGAATATGTATACTATTCTAGAGTTTAAAATGTGTAAGTTCTCTGTGATGAATGTTACCATTATGTATATCTAAGATGTACCAGTAAAATAAAAGTTTAAAAAAAAGTGTAGTTTGGGAATACAAAATTCTTATCTTTGACAGGTTGTTTTAAATTGACTTGAGTACTAACTGAGTAATTGCTTTTCTTAGGTCATGATTACTCTAAGATATCATCTTTTAGTAAAAATGTTTAGCTTAAAATAATAATAGCCAATGTTTTTTTTTTGTGACCGGTGTATGCAGTTCCTAAAGAGACATTTTATTATTCATGGTAACCTAAACTGCATTGTTACAAGCCATATGTGAATGTATGTGGAAAAGGCCTACTCTCTTTATCCTACAAATTAGTGAGAAATAGATGAATGGCCCAAGGAAAACTGGGTTGAGAGTATGAACAGAAAGTTGTCAGTGGGAGGGAAAAACTTCTAAGATGTATAAAAAAGCTTTAATATTCTTAGGAAATAAGGAAGTTATTATTAAAGCAACACTGAGAAGACAGTTGGCCTGTCATGTTAGCAAAAGTAAGAACTTTTCCCGGCTTGTCATGCACGGAAAACAGGTACTCTTACACACAAACCTGGCAGGGGTGTAAATTGTTATTAAAAACAATATATTGTTTGACCTAGAAACTATACTGGGAAGCAGTTTATCCTAGAGAAATAATAATAGTTTCATGCAGAAAATTTGTTATAAGAATAATCATGCGGCATTATTTTTATAGCAAGGGTTTGTTATGATTTACCTTAAGGATAAAGTTTTCATCCATTTCATATACATATATGAAATGTATGTATGTATGTATTTTTCATATATATTGGCAGTACTAGGGATGGAACCTAGACCCTTCACATGGAACTGCAACCCCAGCCCTGACTTCATTTTTTATTTTGAGGCAAGTTCTTGCTAAGTTACTGAGTTGTCCAACCTGGGTTTAAACTTGCAATCCTCCTGCCTTAGGCTCCCAGAGTGCTGGGATTGCAAGTGTGTACCACATGCCCATCTTATTTCATATTATTTTTTGATGATACTTACTGAAAATATGTTGGAATATCTATATCTATTTATTTCTATATACGTAGTTTTTTTTTTTTTTGAGACATGGTCTCACTCTATAGCCCAGGCTGGCCTTGAACCCACGGCGGGAGGCCTGCCTCAGCCTTCTGAGTGCTGGGATTGCAGGATGTGCACCAACATGCCTGGCTGGAATATATGTTTTGAGAGAGTGGAGGGGAGAAGAATACTACCAGTTCTTTCTGAATAGTGGAGTTGTTAAGACATGAGATTTTCATTTTATATCTCTATATCTTGTTTTTTCCCCTATGAACATGCACTGCTTTTCAAACAAGGAAACCTATTATGAATTTAAAAAAAAACCCACTAGACATTATCTCTGTACCTGAAGTTTGTGTTAACTGTATGCCCATTTTTCACATAGTTATGGGTGCTTAACTGTTATGTATGGGTTTAGTTTTGTCTTCAAAAAAGTGCCCAACAAAAGTCATTTTACATAATAATTATTCTAAAAAACCCAGAAATGGAAATAATTCTTAAATCGAAATTTAGAATAATGTACTTTAAGTTATCCTTTTAAGTTATTCTTTTTTGGGGGAGTGGTGCTGGGGATCGAACTCAAGGCTGTGTGCTTGCTAGGAAAGTGCTCTGCCACTGAGAGAAATCCTCAGCCCCTAGTTACCCTTTTAAAGTGAAGTTGTTTGTGTGTTAGAATAACAAAAATGTCTGGCTTTTGGCTACTATTAAGCCTTATATTTTTCTAGTATTGATTATTCCTCAGTTTTTGCTATAAGTATTATTAGTATAATATGTTAAATGTATAATATTCATACTCTTAAATGATAAAATACAAGTTGGAAAAATGCTTTTCATTTTTGGTAGTATAATAATTCACAAGTTTTTTAAAAGTCATTTTTCATTTTATCAATGCTTGAGGTGGGTGGAAATGCAAGCTAAAATTTTGGAGTTAAATTGTAGACTATTGCATCTGTCAAATTGAGTATTTTATAATGTTTGATTTAGGGAGATTTTCTGAAGTTTTTTTGTTTTGGGTACACAGTTTGAAAAATATTTTATTAGGGTGACTGTTCCCAAAGCAAATGCCCCATGGTCTAACTTTTATTAATTTGAATAGCTTACAAGATGGTAATAAGAAATTTCTGGTCATGAGGAAGTAGGAATGAATAGATTAATACACATATTTTTATAAAGTATGAAGTAATACACAAGTAAAATGTTATTTATGGCAGAAGCAGCTTTGGAATTTTACTGTACATGATGGGAAGAGTACATTGATATTTGCTGAGTTATACAGCATGGTAAATCTCTTGCTGCCCATTTCCTTTACTGATCCAGGAAGCTGGTGTCCGAACAGCTTATTGCCCACACTTGGATTCTTGTCTCCTTTATTTGCATGGTGATGTAGATGCTGTGCTGCTGTTCAGCAGCGGTCAATCAAGTCGGTAGGCTTGATTAAAGTAGTGACACTGTGGGTTGGTTTTGTTCACCATCATATCCTCAGTGTCAAGCTAACCCTAAGTTGTTTAATAAACTAGAGATAGACAATTTTAATGAAAAACTACAAATATGAAATAATGAGTAAGATCATTGTATATGTTTGGTAATAACTGCTATCAAGAATTCAGTTTATGCTGAAATGTACTATATTTCCAAGTCATCTCTATATTAGATATTATAACAAGTTTTGAGGAAAAAATAAATGGGACACAATTATATTGGATTTTTTTCCTATTAGAAGTATTTAAAATATGGGGGAATGTCTATTAGAATTGAAATACAGTATTATGGAGGTTGGCTTCTTAGATTGAAAAAAATTTTATTTTCTTGTCTACTTATTCCCATGTGGAACTGCATTTTCTATCTACATTATTGTGGAAAATAATTCTTCTATAAGTTCTTATGAGTAATTGTTCTAGCTTCTGTTCCTTATATAAACTGTCACAAGATGAAGTAGTAACAGTTGCAGCTGTCAGTGGTTTGCAGTAATCACAGACACCTCTGTTATGCTTAAGTGGTAAGGACATTTCCTTGGTGTGCTGAGTTCATGTCCACTAAATCAGTAGACATCTTTTCAGTTTTCTACTGCATGTATTTTGACAAATCGCAGAATTTGAATTTGTTAAATGTTACTCTTAGATGGAAACTCTGTTTTTTTTTTTAATAGAAACCCTAAAGCCTCTATCTACTAAATAACTGTCATCAATGACTTATGTGTAAATGAGAAGAAACTTGAAATGAAAATTTTCATTTAACTACCACCAGGAATTAAATCTTCTTTCCATCTAAACTTATAGTCAGAGTTACATTCCATGGCTCCTCATGTTTTCAAGCAAAAATGTCATGATTTTTTTTGAATATTCATCTGGCAAAATGGCCAAACATAAATATATTTTTGACCATGAGATTTAAGTGTTCAGTTCCATCTGTCTGTCTGTCTGTCTATCTGAAATAGGGTCTCCGTAGTTCAGGCTGGCCTCGAACTCACTATTTAGCTGAGGCTGGCCTTAAACTCATGGTGATCCTCCTGCCTCAGCCTCCCATGTACTGGGATTGCAGGTGTGCACCACCACACCTGGCTCAGTTCTTTTTAAATACATGAGTTTCCGTTGATTCCTCATCTTTGTATATAACAGACCAAAATTTTTTTCAGATGTTTTAGCCATGAAGATACAAAAGTATTAGTACAGTGCTCTTTGTGTGTTTCTGTTGTAAACCAGAGTTTGAAGGCAGAGAGTAACAGTATGACTCAGTTTGAGAATGTCATCTGTTGTATGTTAGATAAAAGTGAAGGACTTGGGGATCTAGCTCAGTGATTAGAGTGCTTGCTCAGCAAGCCCAAGGCCCTGAGTTCGATCCCCGACACCAAAAAAAAAAAAAAAAGTGAAATAAAGGCATATGCGTTAATATTTTGTGACTTTATTTTCCTTACATGTTTATAATATATAACTCTTTACCTTTTTCAAGTCCTAAGAAATTGGTGAATTTGTAACATTGTTTGAACTTTTTTTGATAATTAAAAATAAATCTGCACCTTGGGTATGGTACTGAGTTTTTAAGGGTACAGCACTCAAAGGCATGCTCTGTGAAGGAGATAACTGCTAAGTTGGACTTCATTAAAATTAAAAATTCTGCTCTGTAGAAGATACTGTTAAGAGAATGAAAAACAAACTACAAACTGAGAAAGTGTTTATAAAACATCTATCCTCTTAAGAACTGTTATCTAAAATATACAAAGAACTTTTGAAATGCAGCAGTAAGAAAACAACCCAGTTAAAAAGTGGGCAGAAGATCTAAGCAGAAAGATACTTCTTCAAATAAATACAAATGGCAAATAAACATATGAAAAGTGCTCATTATCACGTGGCATTAAGAACTGCAGATTAAAACAACAGGGAGCTACTACTATCTGCCTATTAGAACACCGAAATCCCAAACACTGGCGAGGAAGATGTAGACCAACAGGAAGTCACATGCTTGCTGGGGAAATGTAAGATGGTACAGCCATTTTGGAAGGCAGTTTGGCAGTTTCTTATAAAGGTAAACATAGTCTGACTGTACGATCCCGAATTGTACTTTTAGGTATTAATTCAAGTGAGTGGGAAAACTTATGTACACATAAAAAACTCCAAATATGTCTGTAGCATCTTTATTCATAATTGCCAATTCTTTTTTCAAGTTTTTTATTTTTTTAAATTTTAGTGGTACATGTTAGATACACAAAATGATAACATTCATCATAGGGAATTTGTATCTGTACATGATATATCTTGCTGCTGCTTTTCTTCCCATTCCTCTCTTCCCCTCCTTCCCTCCTTTCTTACAGAAGCTTTGTTTCCATTTTTTCCTTCTATTCAATTGCCAATTCTTTTTTTTTTTCTTTTGGTGCTGGGGCTTGATTGAACTCAGGGTCTTGTGCTTGCAAGGCAAGTGCTCTAACCACCGAGCTAAATCCCCAGCCAATTCTTGAAAGCAAAAAAAAAAAATCCTTCAGCAGTCAAATGAATACGTGAACTGTGGTGTATTCATCCAGTGGAATATTCATACTCAGCAATAAAGTAAGCTGTCAAATGATGAAGTCCTGTAAGAACCTTAAAGTCATATTGCTATGTGAAGTCTGAAAAGGCTCCATACTGTGTGATTCTGACTGTGACATTAGGGAAAAGGTAAAACTATAAATAGTAAAAAGTAAGTTGTTACCAGAGCATAAAGGGAGGACAAGAGGAAGATGAATAGGCAGAGCACAAGGATTTTCAGGGCAGTGAGACTACTCTTAATGATACTGTAATGGTGAACATAGGGTGTTCAGGACAAAGAATGAACTCTTACATAAACTATGGATTTAGTTAATAGCACTGTGTTAATATTGACTCCTCACTTTTAACCACTGTACTACACCAGTGTAAGATGTTTTATAATAGGGGAAACTAAGGGTCAGTAATTGTGCAAGGTACATTGGAAGCTTTTACTCTCTGCTCGGTTATTCCGTAAACCTAAAACTGCTCTGAAAACTAAAAGTTAGGGCTGGGGATGTAAAGTGAGCTCAGTGGTAAAGTCTGTCCTTAGCATGGGCAAGGTCCTGGGTTCAGTCTCCGACACCACCAAAAAAAAAAAAAAAAAGCAATTTTTAAAAAAGATATGCTCATATAGTCTGATAACATATCAACAGTAATGACTGCTACAAATGATTATCCTCATAGTGAATATTAATATCACTGATTTCTAGGAATAAGATTACCTGATAAGATATAAAAAGTTAAGTTTTAGAGCTCTGTTCATAGAACTTCTTTGTTAACTGATTTTATTGAGTATTTTGACCTGTCACCATTGGTTCTGTGTTTTTTTTGAGATACTGGACCAGGCCCTCACACATACTAGGGAAGTGTTTTAACTACTTCACCATCCACCCAATTTGTTCTTACTAAGGAGGAGTATAAGATTGGTCAGCTTAATAAATAGAATAAATCTTTTATTTATAAGACTTAAAAATTTAGTTAAGACATTTAGAAAACATGATAGTACTTATAAATTCAGCAGTTTTCAGTTTTTATAATGGGAAAAAACCTTAAAAAGAACTGGAATCTTGTGGCATTCACTAGTCTTATAATTTAAAAAACATGTATGGCATATTTAGTGCATTTTATATAAGAGACCATTATTACT
Organism: Hystrix cristata; assembly: GCA_004026905.1. Taxonomy (NCBI): domain Eukaryota; kingdom Metazoa; phylum Chordata; class Mammalia; order Rodentia; family Hystricidae; genus Hystrix; species Hystrix cristata. The sequence goes on from PVJO010013570.1 coordinate 45,299, forward strand.
TAAAATTATGCAGTCAATCTTTAATAAGTTTAAAACTTTTTGGATATCTGAAAAACAAATGATTCAATTTAGAAACATCCTTCGACAGTAAAGATTTCATCCAGATATAAGTCTGTACTCCGTTTTTTAAAACTCTTAGAGCCAGAACTTACTAAATTTTTTAAAGGTTAGATGATTCATATGACTTTTAACACCCCCCAAACAGGTCTAGGACAATACCTCATAATAAAAAATTTTAGTATTTTTAGTGAAATATGACTAGTCATGGTAAATGGGAAAAAGTTTATGGTCATTCTTTCATTTATTCAGATTAAATTTGACATGAGAAAATTTCTAGTTGGGCTGCGGTGCCAAATGTTATAAAAGAAACAGAATTTTGAGGTGTTTGGGTCCCAAAATAAGGGATTATGGGCTTTTTAATGAAAGCTGATTTAAAATTATTTAATTCATAGCCCTATTTTGTGGTACTTTCAGCAATTTTTTAAAAACCTCAAATGCAGTGTTCATTGAGAAACCGGACTGTGATTAAAAATGTAAGCTTAGGGGCTGGGGATTTAGCTCAGTGATTAGAGTGCTTGCCTTGCAAGCACAAGGCCCTGAGTTTGATACCCGGCACCACAAAAAAAAAAAAAAAAGTAAGCTTAAAGCAGATTATGAAATTGCCTCTTTTGCTATTGGCGTGCAAGGTTGGTAATGTCAGGTGTAAGGAATAAATTTGTGCGCTACCGTGTAGCACTTCTGAATATGTGTTACTTTGGTAATTGTGAAAATGGGCAAAAATAGTAGTGTCCAGGAAAGAAACCATTCATAAAACCCTTTTCCCCCATAGCTACAAAGAGCTTGTGTTGAACATCAAATTCTCAGAATGCCACTCAGTATTCTTCTGTAACTACATTCTTTTGAGCTTCATTTTTAAGAAATAAAAATATTTCTCTACCACTTTTGCCAGTTATCTTTAAGCTTTTGTTTTTAGGATGACAGTGAGATAGGGTCTTAATGGCAGTTTTTTGCTGTATCTTGAACCTGCGTTTCCAACATGACAAGAAATGGAATTCTGTATTACTTGTAGAAAGAGATATACATTGATTGTGATTGATTGAGATAGTCCTGCCATGTTGTCCAGGGTAGTCTCTACCCTGGATCACTGCTGGGCTGAAGTGATCCTCCTGCCTCAGCCTCTGGAGTACCAGGGATTACAGGTGTGTACTTTTTGTTTCTGTGTTTTTGAACTATGTACACTTGATGCTAGGTCATAGCATAAGATTAGAGCAGTCTCCTTTAGAAAAGAGGTTCCCTTGTGCTCACTTCGGCAGCACATGTACTGGAAAGGAGGTTCCCACTTGCCGCCTCTGGGGGGTGGGTAGCAGCGGTGAGGAATTTTTAAAATCAGATGGCTTCTCAGTGTCTGAGATGGCCTGCCTTGGCTTAGAGGGTTGAGTGTAGAGTAGATCTTGTTATTTCTAGCGGGAGGATAAGTGGGAGGTCAGTGGTGGGGCATCAGTGATTCACTGATTTTTCTTGGGAGAATATATGGAAGTTTTGAAGCACAGTGTAATAGTAGTGTGTTTAGTTAAATATTGTGCATGTGTATCAGAGCAAATACATTATTTGAATGTTATTCTTTTTTTTTTTTTTGTACCAGGAATCGAACTCAGGGCCTCATGCTTGCGAGGCAAACACTTTAAGCACTGAGCTAAATCCCCAGCTCTTGAATGTTATTCTGACATATCTAATAGCATTCTTTTAGAAGTTGTCAGGATTTGAGGGGAACAAGTGAGATTTTGTCAAATTAATTTTTTTATGACTGGAGGAAGTAGACCTTTGTATAATTTTAGCAGCGGACTACCTTTTTCCAGCATGGAAAGTAACCCTGACTTGTTAAAATCATTGAAGCAATGTGGTTTTTCTATACAATGGAGTATTACTCTGCCACAAAAAGGATAAACTTGAGATATTTATAGGTAAATGGGTGTACCTTGAGAACATACTCTTAAGTGAAATAAATCACTCATGAGTACATATCAAATTGTTTCTCTGGTATGAGAAACTGTAAGCATAAATAAGGACAAACAAATATAGATACTAAGTAAAAGAAAGATAATATTCAACAGGGAGGAGAATTACAAAGGCATGAGGGGGAAAAGAAAGAAAGGATTAAGAAAAGAAAGGAAAAAAGGGGAAAATGTAAATAAAGCTGTAAATAGGGAAGGGAGGGGGAGTGGGAGGGAGGGGAGGGGAAGAAGGGGGGAACCAAGATGCATCATGTACAGGTACAAATTAACTATGATGATGATCACTGTGTATACAATGTACCAATACATGTTCTTGGAAATAAAATAAAAATAAAATCATTGAAGCAAAGAGATGGAAAGAACAACAGAGATACAAACCGCCCCCCTTTTTACTATATAATGTTGCTATTCCCCTTGAAAATATCATTTGGATGCTCATTGTTTGGTTTAGAACTTTTGTGTATGTATGTATGTAAACAGAAGGCTGTGTTCTTTTGTTTATTGAGGGTTGTGTATGATGCATTGTGCTAGATATGACACAGATTCTATCAAAATAAGTCCCTGAGGTTGGTAGGTATTTCTTTTTTATAGTTGTAAGTGGCCAAGTTGGGATTTTAGCTCCACAGAATTGTCCTCCTTGTTCACGTTCCTTTTGCTAGTTCCTCAGTATCTTTAGTGTGGATTGGGTCTGTTTTGGTGGACTTTGGTCAGCCCTTTAAGATCTTTGGTTTTGGTTTTCTTTTATCAGTTACAGGTTATAATGGACGGGAGTCTAGTTGGTAAAGATTAGATTAGGGAAGAATAGTTGGAAACTTGAATTGGTGTGATAGCATTCACCAAGGCATACACTGTAGTTTGTGTGGATCGACTTTATCTGTTGGAAGAATTTCTGAATCCTGATCTAGATATTTTAAGAATGAAGGTTTGAATTTGAATTTTGTTTCTTAGTTCCACTCCTGATACTCCATATGACCTATAAACCACATAATCTGTTCATTTGTTTACCTATGAAAAGGATGGCTTTCAGAGGCCATGGCCAAGGGTTTGTTTCATTGAAAATACCACATCAATCTTAGTCTGTGCATGTTCTTAAAAAGAACATGGTTTACTGATTTAGCTCTTAGTGAAGAAACTAATTTAATATTGGGCGTTAGAGAAAGGCACTGCTCTATTCACCTTCTAAATGCTTTGCCAATATTATTATTGTTGTTGTTACTCCTCTTCATGCACTTAATCTTCCTCTTCCTTCTGGGTCACCAATTGCATTTTATTACTTCTATGACTTTATAAAAAAATTAGTTGGTTGGCTATATTTGAGTGGTTCTGTTTCAGGACTCTATATTGCTTCTTGCTCATTCATTCATTCATTGTGGTCCAAGAGATTGAACTGAGAGCCTTTGTTCTGAGCTGCATCCCCAGTCCTATTTATTGATTTTTATTTTGAGACAAGGTCCCACCGCATTTCTCAGGTTGGGCTTGAATTTGTGATCCTTTTGCCTCAGTCTTTACAGTGCTGGGACTATAGGTGTGCATCACCACACCTGTCTGGCTTCATCGATATTCATGTCTGCCCTTACATTAATACCACACATAGCTGTATATTAGATGGTAAAAAAAATACATCAAGTAGCTTAAAATTGTTCAAAAGAAAATAAGTTATACATTGTTTTTCTCAAAAAAATTCAGGGAATGTGACTCCTTCAGTTATAGTATTCTTTTAAAAATTATTTTAGGCTGTTCTAGTTCCCTTAACTTTCCACATAAGGTAGGACTATCTTTACGTTTACATAAATTCCTGCAGGAATTTTGTGAAGAGTTGCCTTAGCCCTGTAGATCCATTTGGGGAGAAGTGACCTGTACCTTGTTAAGTCTTCTAATCCATGAGGACGGTGTATCCTTATTAAGCAATTGATTTTTTTCATTAGTGTTTTGTAGTTTTCAGCATACAGATCTTATATATATTTTGTAGATTTATGCCTAAATGTTTCAGTATTTTGAACTATTATAAATAGTATTGTGGTTTAATTACTTCTGGTTTCCAACTATTTATTGGTAGTATATAGAAATAGGATTTCTTGTTGTTTACTTTATATCCTGTGATCTTACTATACTCACTAATTCTAGGATTTTGTGATAGATTCCTTGGGATTTTGTACACTTCTCTGGTTTTAATTCTGCCTTATTGGCTGCTTTTTTGTTGTTGTTCTTTTGAGACAGGGTCTTGCTAAGTAGTTTAGGCTGACCTTGAATTTACCGTCTTCTTGCCTCAGCCTCCCAAGTTATGGGATTATAAGTGTACAATATCATGTCTGGCTGCTTTTTTTTTTTTTCTTTTTAATTTGTATGTTCCTTCTCTTCTACATTTGGAGTGCTCTTGAGATCAGTACTTGGATCCTCCTCTCTCCTCTAATTCTATTTTCTCCTTTGTTAATAATCTCATGTGATGTCATTGTTCTAATACTACCTGTATGCCAAATTTATAGCTTTAGAATGGACTTTCCCCACCCCCCCAGCCTTCAGAGTCTATTTCAGCTGCCTATTTGACATGTCTACTAGATGCATCCAAGATTAAACTGTTGGATCTATCCTTGCCCTCTGTTCCATCCTCAGTCTTCCCCAACTCAGTTAATGCACTTTTAATCTTCTGCTTATGCTGGGTTTGGTAGCTGTAATATCCATAATACCAGCAGCTCAGGAAAGTTGCAAATTTGGGCAATTTAATTTCTGTCTCAAATTAAAAAAAAAAAAAAAGGAGCTAGGGATGTAGCTTAGTGGGAGAGCACATGTTCAACATGTGGGAGGCTGTGAGTTCAATTCCCAGAACACAAAATAAACTTTTGGTTGTTCAAATGGAAAACCTTGAGGTCATTGCTGACTGCTCTTTCTTATTGTTAAATCCAATCAATTTATTCACAAATCCTGTTGACTTGACTTTCACATTAAATCCTGAAGTAGACCACTATAAAAGTTGTCCCAGGCCTGCCTCCCACCTGTAAATAATGCCTTGTACAGAGCCAGAACTCAGTTAATTATTGAACTGAATTGAATGATTGCTTCATTATTAAAGAAGTGGTACTCAAAGGCAGTAAGAACTAGCTTTCTCTAGTTATTGTAAGCTTTTATAATGAAATGTCTTTTAATGTTGTCCAAATAACAATATTTTAAATTCTTTAATTTGTACTTCTGTAATAGATGGTATTCCATAGTCTTTTGGTCTGTATATAGAATTGAGCTTAAATGTATTTAATATTAAACTGTTTGAAAGAGCTTTCTTTCAGGTATAGTGAAAGAATTTACAAACAGGAAAATACGTTATTTTCAGCTTATATTAGTTATAATTTGCACTGTAGGTCAGAAAATACTTATCAGTTTTTTAAAACCTTGCCTCTAGTAAAATTAATATTAGTCAAGCACACTCCATTATCACATGAGATATGCTTTCTAAATTGCTCTAATTGCAGTATGTTATGCATACTGCTCTAAATTATTTATAGGAAGTAGATCCATGCTTTAAGTAATAAAGGAATGTAACAGTTTCTCTGTCATTATGGTACTCAGGATCTTCCTGCTCTTCTCTTGGTTCTTATTTCCCTCTTAGTACTGGGGATTGAACTCAGGAACTTTTGCACTCAGGTGTGTCCCCAGTCCATTTTTTATTTTGAGACGTGGTGTCATTAAGTTGCCCAGGTTGGGGTTAAATTTATATCCTCTTGCCTTAGCCTCCCAAAGTGCTGGAATTATAGGCCTCTCCCACAAGGCCTGAGTTGGTTCTTGTTTTTTGATATAGTTCAGTAGTTATTTTTGTTGCTGATTCATTCTGTTTTCTGATGTGTATTTTCCATATTATCCTCATGTGCCTCAGTTATACTTTCAGTTCTTGGATCAACTGAGCAGAGTAACTGGCCAGGATTTCAAGCAGTCACCACAGTTTCTTTCTCTTAAATACAACCACAAGGAAAAGAAGTAAGACAGTGGCATATTCTTTTTATTGTCTCTATTGTTGTTGTTCTTTGAGACAGGGTCTCTCTGAGGTCCAGGCTGGCTGCAGATTCACTGGGTGCAGAT
>PVJO010013571.1:0-51297 GCA_004026905.1 Hystrix cristata
TAACTCCAAACACACTCAAATATCTCATCTTTGACAAAGGAGCCAAACACCCTCGCTGGAAGAAAGATAGCCTCTTTAATAAATGGTGCTGGAAAAATTGGCTTACCACATGCCGAAAACTAAAACTAGATACATGTCTCTCACCATATACAAAACTAAGATCGAAGTGGATCAAAGACCTAAACATAAAAACAGAAACCATTGCATGTTTTTTAAACTCCTAACTGAAAATCAGGCTGCAATGATGGATTTCAAGACCTTGAGCAAGTCAAATAAACTCTCTGTGCCTCAGTTTCCTCATCTCTAAAACACACCTGTTTGTACATGAAAGGCACTTAGAAAAATACCCAATGCATGTAAGCCTTAAATAAATACAGTTAGTATGATGATGATGATGATGATTCATAATTATCTTATTCTAAAGGCTTATATTATTCGGCGTCTAATCAGGATGATAAAAACAACTCTAAGTTCCCAGAACAAAGGGAATTTAATGCAGACAATTATTATCCAAATTATGAAAGCTCTAAGAGGACAACAGGGAATGGTGAAGCAATTGAGAAATTAGCATAGGAGGGATTTGCTACTATGTTGCTGTATTATAAAGCCAACAGAATGATGAGTAACTGCAACCAGGATGTGAGCTCAGAGGTCAGGGGCACTTAGCGGGCCCTGGAACATTGGCAGGGCCCTATAAAGGGAGATGGAGCCACAGGAGCCCAGAAGGGAGAAAAGAAATACTGTGGCTTTACCCTTGCTTACCCTCCAATACCTTGCCAGTGGCCTGCACTGTCCAAGCCCTGTAAAAGACAGCTCGCGCAGAAACCTTTGGATTGTCACCTGTGTGGGTCAGCCCCCTTGTGCTACGAAGCAGAGCTGCAGAAGTATAAGGGAATGGATTTGCAAGCCAGTACGTAAACCAAGGACTTGTACAATGCCACACAGTTCCCTTGAATTATTGGTTTACAACCCTCTCTTTCTCATTAGGCTGTAAATTTATCTGCTAAGCGCACCTACGTTTTTGCATTTCTGCTCCCCTTCTCCCGCCAATATTGTGCTTTGAACAATATGGGTGCTCAGTTGTGAGTGTTGGTGAAAATTTTTCAAATAAGTCTGGATCTCTCGACTTCTAGATTACGCTTCTTTTTTCTCTATGTGAAGAGAGGATGCTATGCCTGCTGACTTTACACAAGATATGCCTTTTTACTAAAACTACATTCTTTAATTTTTTAAAAAAACTATTTTATTTGTACATGTTTGTAGTTCAGGTAGTTTACAATCATCTTGGTGAATGGATACATGCACATATTACAGCATGTTTCTTTCTTTCTTTTTTAAATCCCATTTCCCTTCCCTCCCCCTCCTTTCCCCCTTTTCCAGTTTCCCTTTCCCAGTTTTCATTCCCATTGATATTGTCTTAGCTCATTAATGTAATTAATGCTTACATTAATTGAGATTATTAGGTTCCTGTACACGGGATATCTTTATTCTGCTCCTTTCCCCTTCCCCTCTGTTATGGTTTGTGTCTAGATGTCTCCACAAAACTCTCTGTGCCTCAGTTTCCTCATGTGGTAAGAGACAGCTGGATCTAGAGTGTGTGATTACTAAATTGATCCATTGATCGGTTTGGCATCGTTCTGCTGGGATCAAGGATGTGAGACTGAGATTGGGGATGGGAGTGCGGGCCGCCCTGGGGGCAGGTAGCCTAGATAAAAGATACAGGAAGAAGCTAACTAGCTGCTTGTTTGCATTGCTTATTTGCATACATTTCTTGCATTATCCTCACTTTACTTGGCTGCTGGTTGGCTGCCGGTCTGCCCTGCCGGTCCCGCCCTGCCTCTGCCATGCCGCTCCGCCCTGCCTCGGACCCAGCGGACTATAGACTGAAACCTCTGCAAACTGTGAGCTAATAAATCTTTCTTCCCCTAACTTTGGGTGTCGAGTATTCTGTCCCAACAACGAGAGAAGAGTAACTAAAACACCCTCCTTCTCACTCCTCGCCCATGTTCCCTTGGGCCACTTTGCTATTGCAAGAGATCTATCTCCTCATATCTTTCTCTCCATCCTTTATTGTTTTGTTTGTTTGTACCTTGCCTCACTCAAATGAGAGATACCATATGACATTTAAGCTTTTGTGTCTGTCTAGTTTATTTCACTCAATCTTATATTTTCCAGGTGCATCTTTTTTCCTACAAATATCTCAAATTTGTCATCCTTTATTGCCAAGTAAAAGTAGTATTCCATTATATATAGATACCATGTTTTCTTTACCTGATCTTCTGCTGGTGTGCGTACAGGCTACTTCCAGGGTTTAGCTATTATGAATTATGCTGCTATAAAGTTTGGTATGCATGTATCACTGTAATATGATGACTTAAGCTCTTTGGGGAAGATACCTAGCAGGGGGACAGCTGGGTCATATGGAATTTTTAATTTTAGTTCTTTGAGAAATCTCCATGCTGATTTCCAAAGGTTGTATTAGTTTGCATTCCCACCAGAAATGTAGGAGAGTTCCTTTTTCACCACAACCATGTCAGCATTTGTTATTATTTTATTTCTTAATGATTGCCATTCTTTCCAGAGTAAGATGGACTCTCAGCATGTTTTAATTAGCATCTCTCTAATGGCCAGAGATGTCAAACATTTTGTCATGTATTTATTGGCCATTTGTATTTCTTCCTCTGTGAAGTGTCTGTTCATTTTTCTTGCCCATTTCTTGACTGGGTCTTTAATTTTAGATGATTTAATTTTTTATGTTCTCTGTATAATCTAGATATTAGTCCTCTGTCTGAGGAGTGGCTGGCAAAAATATTTTCCCATTCTGTAGGTTGTCTCTTCACAAAGATGACTGCATTCTAACACACTACTAAGAATGAGCAATACATGCAAACTCTTTGCTTAAAATCTTTTATTTAGAAGTCCTACTTATTTGTAGAATACCTTAATTTACTCAATGAAAACAAAGCCTCTTTACTTCTGAAATAAAGCAAAAGAATGTCATAATTGATATGGCAAGGGTAGAACTGCAATTCCTTCTTACTTGTTACCTTGTAACCAACAGTAAGAAATATGTATTATATCATCACTCAGCATACAACACACACATGCACAGACATATACACACACTCACAAACAGAAAAATGTTAGAAAGGCCTGCAGTGAATTCTATTCCAATTTTTAAAGTGCTGCTCAAACTCATTAAATCGATTTCCAAACTCACCAACTGGTCAAAACCCATAGTATCTACAAAACGTTAAATGGAATTATATCCTTGGCAGAGCTTAGAAGTGTGTGTCATCCTAAATTCTCATCTTTTTCTTGATAGAGGTAATAACAGGTTCAGAACACTCCTTCCATCTACAGGTGAAGTTCAAGAGCCAGAGTTGCAAAGTCCAGAAAAAGGGCAACACCCTCACTTCTTTGCCCAATCTCTACCTCCTGTGGTCAGCTCTAAGCAATTTGGGCAAGTGGGGATTCTGTACTCAAGCAGTGGAAGAAAACACTGAAACAATATTTAATTTTGTTTTAGGTTTTGCATTTTTTGGGATATAAAACGTTTAACCCATCTCTGTGGGTTCTAAAATTTTCTTCTTGTGATTAACACAAGCAAAGCACAGTTGGAGAAGCATTCTTTATTATTTCAGATTCCTAAACAAAAACTAAAGGGACTAGCAAGAAGTCATAGTGGAAAATAAGTTCAATAGAATTAGGTAATATTATTAATGAAAACAAGAGGCTTCTGTTATGGTAAAAACAAGGAGTCTTGCCTTTTCAGTAATGTCTCAGAGCTTTTGGAGGTTCACAAAAGTATATTTTCAAGTTCTGTTTTCTCACAAAACTCAGGATTTCTATCAAGCTGTCTGAAAACAAAATATTTTTGTTTCTTAAACACAGTTGGCAGATTTGAGAATGTTACACACAATTGGTTGTATGTCATAAGATCCATAGAACATAATGAATGTTATATGGCTTTCTAATAAGATACTTAATCAAATGAAGAATCCAGCAACATTTAAGAACTTGAGTATAATACTTTCAAAACTTCCCCATGAATTCTCAGGCAAATTTTGTAATGAGTTTTTAGTGCTGGCATAAAGTTATCCATTCCTCATTGCCATCCCAGTCCATATAAAAAATATGATCATTCTAACCACAGTGTTGCAGTGATCTACAGTTCACAGTAGACAAATCCATCCCATAGGCACATGCTCACTACTTCAGCGACCTTTCTCTGAGTATAAAATTTGACGTACTGTCTTCATGACAAAGTCAACTCCTGAAATAGTTATTCTTATGGAAAGAATGGATAAAGGGCATGTAGATAATCTAAAAAAAAAAATATTTCTGTCCCTGGAATACAATCAAAAGATACTTGAAAAATGCCATGCACATCCCTGGGTAGCAGGGCTGCAGAGCTTAGGGTCTGGGATCCTGGTTCTAATTCTAGCTCTGTCATTTACTCATGTACCTTGGGAAAGTTACTTAACATCTCTGATCCTCATTTTCTTCATCAGGAAAGTGGGGATAAAAATAGAATACACCATGCAGAGCTGTTACAAAGATTAAATGACAGTATATTTGGGACAGGGCTTAGTTCAATGTCAAGAATATGGAAATTTATCAATAAATATTGTCAGTAATAATAAATATAGATGCTATAACTAGAATAATGATTAATATTTTCATGCATTTTGTTTCTTTAAGCCGAGCCTTGAGTTTTCAGTCCCATCACACTATATTTGGTAGCTTGTTACTAAGAATGGCTTAGTAAACCAGCTACTAATGGCTTGTTTCTAAGAATTGGTGCATAACCATATTGTATAAGACCAAGCTGTATCAGTTTAACTCATAGAGATGTACTCTAAAAAATCTCATCTTCACCAAATGACTTATTGCATTTTTGAGAGCAGCTTCATGGTGTGGCAGAATGACAAAAAAACGATACATTGACTTTAGTCTCTATTTACCCTTACTTGCCAGGCTCAGTTACCCAGTGCCACTCTCTGTGTACCCTGTCGCATCAGGAGCTGTAGAACATGTGTACACAGCTCCTATGGGGACAGCCCAGTGGTGATAATGCTGAAGTGCCATATGTGAAGATGATATAAAATCAGATTTAGGCAGAACAAAACAAACTGTGATTGTCGCCTCATGCAGTGCAGTAAATGAAAAGACCATTAACATCTATGAATTAGTCCCTAGACTCTCATACTATGCAGATAAGATAAATTTCTGTATTGAGCGAGCAGAATCTGGGTTTGTTGACCCAAACATGGAAGTGTGCTTCTAGACCTTTGCAGCAGTTCAACATTAGAGAGAACGTAGTTTGAGTAACAATTCTTCAGAGACTGATAGCTAAACAATATGTGCTATGCTGTGGACTTCCAAATATGAGCAAACTGAAATAGCCTGGAAGTGATGACAGAGTGTCTTATCTGCAAATCACTTATGGTAGCTCTGAGAACTCAGCATGTTACTGTATCCTGACAAAAGCCAGTGTCTGCTATACACTTAGATGTTATAGGACATTCTATCTCTCTGTTGTGAACACAGTTATCTAAGGCAAATGTTGTAGCCCTATGATTTCCTCACATTGAGCTGGCAGAATAACCCTCACTGTTACTTATTGTAAAGCTTCTTGGCTTGAATTAAATAGAAGGTCATTTGAACGGATTAAACATTATATTTTAAGTCACTTTGAAAACAGCATGAATTTAGACAAAGTTTAAAACTTGCTATGAATGAAAGTCATTTATATTTTCCACAATAGTACCCATATCAATGAACATTTCTTTTGTATGCGTAATAGCTGAAAAGTAAATAAGAAGTTAAAAGATTTAACAAGCAGATTTATGGTGAAAATGATGAACTGTTACTAAGAAAGGTAAATTATTCAATGTCATCCCTAAAGTAGACATCATAATTTCACAAATAATATAGCACTTTTGGAAAAAAATACCATTAAGATAATAACAAAATAGTTTGACAGTTTATTAAATGGTAAACTTTAGCATATTAATTTAACATATGAGTCACTTTTCTGCTTATTGAATATTTGCATAACTTGTTTCAAACTTTAATATATATTTTCTTGTAATAAACAAGGTATTAATTTTCTTTATACAGTATACAGTTGAACCAAATATACTTGTTTTTAAAACACTAGGCTAATTATCTTGGTCCAGCTCACACTAGTTTACAAAGCAATTTTCTTAAAGTTATACTAAAAACACGTATGGTTCTTTCTTTATTCTCCCAGTCATATTTCAAAAGTGAAATTCTCTTCCATACTACATATACTTTACCATGCCTCAGTACATTTTGCTAATTTCTGGTTTAATATGAGAATTATATGTATCATTGATAGTATAATTTAGTATCTGTGACAATACCATTTGCTACAATTTGAATTGAAAGTATTCACTTCTATTATAATAAATGAACACCTGTCCATTAGCTCTAGACTCAAGAACAAAGATTCTTTCTAACCATCACACAGCTATCCAGTGATGGCAAAGTAACCATTTTTTGGAATAGATCAATGATGGTGAAATCTTTTTGAGACTCACTACCCAAACTGCAACCAGAAACCCACTTATTTATTGCAAAGTGCCAACACAAGAACTAAACATGAATGTTCAGCTGCTGGGGTGCAGCTGAGGTGGCTTGGCTGGTGGGGCAACTTGGCTCTTGTGTCAACAGAGAGGGCTCTGCGTGTCCATTGTAGCATGTGTGCCATAGGTTCGCCACCACTGGAATAGACTAGTGGCAAAATCCCTTTACCAGTTCCCCAAAGTTATCTGTTCTCTTTGAAAATGTATTGCTAATTTCTTGCCCTCATAATATAGCTAGACAAAGTGACTGTTTTTCTAAAATTTGGATGACACTACAATTATTGAGGTTGATAAGTTGTTATGGAAATTGAGGCCAAATTGACTTGAAGATACAGACTGAGCAAAGAGCAAATTTTTGGTCACTTTCAGTGCTTGTGTATATACCTCCTTGATCTTTCAGATAATTACCTGTCCAGTCTTTTATGTCAAGCATCAGATCATGTACCAAGCTGCATTATCCCATGGGGCTCTTGAGTAATATTATGAACTGTAATTCTCCACGTGCAATTCTTTAAATGTTTGTATACTCTTAAAATACTTATATTGAACTTCTAATCCCAAAGGCGATTGTATTTGGAAATGGGTTTTTAAGGGTAATTAGGTTGTGAGGGCAGACCCCTTATAAATTAGATTACGGTAGTCCTCCTTTATGTAAATGAGATATGGTCAACGTTTCCCAGTGAATTCTGAAACGTCAGGTACGACCGAACGCTAAATATACTATAGTTTTTCCTACACATACTTTTGCCAATTTAATACCTTTCACATCCTAAGAATTTATCTCCTACTTTGGCCATAACCTTTACATTTAGAGTTGTGACAGGAAAACTAGCATGAATTTTTTCTGCTTCTTCACAATTTTATGAATAAACTATCCTTACTATAGATCTTAGTAATATCGGTACATGATTATTTTCTTGCTGTTTGAGAACAATGTTTTTTATTTTTTTTTTTTTTTTACTTAAAGGAGTCACTTTATACCTTCTCTTTTGCATACCTAAATTGTTGACATCACTACTCTTGTGCTTGAGGGTCATTATTAAGTAAAATAAGGGTTGCCTGAACACAGACACTGAGATTTTGAGACAGTCTGAGTGCCAAGAGTCCTACTAAGTGGCTAACAGCAACTGAAAGGAGTGTAGTATACACATTATGGATATGCGAGATAAAAGGAAGATGCACGCACTGGGTAGGATGAAGCAATTCAGCATGAGATATTGTCATGTTACTTAGAAGGATCCACAATGTAAAACTTATGAATTATTTCTGGGATTTTTTCACTTTATATTTTCAGACCGTGCTTGATCATGGGTAACTAAATTCATGGAAAGTGAAATCACGGTTGAGGGATGAGGAGAGAATGCAGCATTGCCCTTACAGAAAAGACCCAAGAGAGACTCCTCACTCCTTCTACCGTGTGAAGACACAGTCAGAAATAGCCATATATGATTCAGGAAATAGGCCTTCGTCAGAAACGGAAATATGGTGGTGCCTTGATCTTGGGCTCTTCAGCTTCCAGGACTATAGGAAATAAATTTCTATTTAAGTCAAGCAATCTTCTATGGTATCTTGTTATACCAGCTTGAATAAACTACAACACCATGCCACTGTCATTTGTACATTACTTTTACACTTTTTTTTGTACTGATGACATAAATTTGTTCCTTCTGTTCATTTACTCAGTGATTAGGTTTATATATTCCCCAGGGAGGAAAGAGACACTCCCTCACAAGCAAGTTATTTATCTAGATAGTTAGGTTTTGAGACAAGGTTCTCGCTATGTAGTTCAGTCTGGGTTTGAACTGTCTATGGAGTCCAGGCTGGCTTTAAACTCATGGCAAGTCTCCTGCCTCAGCTTTCCAAGTGCTAGGATCACAAGTATGGGCCACTGCACCTAGCCAGCAGGTCTTTATTTCCTCTGATCTACTAATTACTGCTGCTTTCTTCAACCAAGTGATACTCTGACACATAATGGGATAGTATATCTATTGAAATTGTAAAGTAAATCATCAACTCATACTCTGTACCTTATATTCCATTTTAAAAGTTCTAGTCATACAATTTTCCAAGGTAATTTTGGAAATACGATTTCCTTCTAATAGCATGGTAGCTCAGTGTCAGCGATCATAAACTACTTCAGAAGAAAAAATGCAGGCTTGAGATTAGAAAGGGAAGGTTTGTATAAAATCAAGATGTAGTGTCAGTTCCTAAAAGAAGATTTTCAAGTTTGAAGATGGTGATACTTTAAAGATTAACTTTCAAAATTCTCCCATCTGCTAGAAAAAAATAATTAACCTTAAAGAAAAATAACCTGAAATAAATAGCACTTTCTTGCCAAGATCATTTGAATTTTTTCATTCAAATTAATTAGAATTTTTCTTCTTTTCCACAGGTTGCTTATTTTGACACAACAATATTCTCATGTTTTGGAATCATTTACTTAAATATAGACATAAAACCACTTAAAATACTGGCTTTTTTCTGCCTGAATTAATTTGTATTTTAGTTTTCTGTGATGCCACTGACTGAAAATAAATAAAATAGGCAAGTACCAGAATGTCTGTTTTGCATCATGAATAACTGAGTCTCAAACTGAGGTTCCAGATGAGTTGGGCAGGCAGTTTGACATTTGAAACTTCAAATAAAGCCTATCTTTTTTGTTTTTGTTTTTCCTGCATCCTCATTTTAGTTTTCTCTGCCGCTCTTCTATTGAAAAAATAGTATACTACCTAGTACTTATCCTTTGAAAACATTGAAAATGTCTTTTTCCCCTTCATTGGTTACTAAAATTATCTATATAAAAGAAAACTTTAGTTTTCCATAAAAAAGATTATTCATGCAAATGACTATTATTTTTGTGATGGTACAGTCTGTAGAACTAGCTTTTTCCTATTCCCCTCTATCTTCCTTCTTGTTTCTCATCCTTGTAAATTCATGTATTTTCCTTCTCTTTCTTTCACTAATACAATCTGGATAATTCAGCAGGTATGTTTCTGAAACCACATTTTACTTGAGTCACAAAGAAACAAATAGTTTGGAAATGCGTAATTATTTGAGGTCTGATTATATAGTTAACACATGAAGAAAATTTAGATGTGAGTGTGAAATGTTAGAAAGATACACGATCTATTAATATTTCTTAACTAGATTCATAAAGACATGACCAAAGCAGAAGCTATAATGCTATGAACAGCCTTTAGATAGAACCTAGACCTAGTAGAAGTGATTCCAGCATAAGAACACCCAATTACTGATACCCCACATAGTGTATTTATGGGAGTATGTTTATGGCAAATAAAGGGATGGGATCAGAACCTTCTGTTATTCTTCCTGGTGGCCTGCTGTTAGCTTTCATGGACAGCAGAAGTGGACAGAAATTTAGGTTTAATTTAGTTGCTATGATCTGCACTGTTTTAAAGAAAGTGACTTTAAACTTCCTCTGTAGACTACAGCACAGGTAACCTAAGCTACTTTGTGGCCATTGTACATCCTATACCAACCATAGTAGCTTTGAAGGACTTGGGATCAGATCCAGAGAAGAACTTTTGGACTCACTGCTACCCATGGCTGGCCCAGAAGATTTGAAAATATGCACAAAAGAAGAAACCTGCTGTGGGTCTCCATCACTTCACTACAAGGCTGCTAATTCTGTGTTCCCCAGTCATCTGGAAAAAGGATTCACTATTGTCTTCTCCCTTAGTCTCTCCCCTACAATGGTATGCTGAATGTGGAGAGGACCTTTTGGGAATGGAAGGGACTTGACCTTCTGTATTCTTGTGTTCTTCACCTGCTCTCCAAGCTTCTATTGCTGCTCTGTTATTTTTTTCCTTGTTTGTTTTGTTTCATTTTTACAGGTAGGCTCAGGAAATAACAAAGTAGTGAGCAGTGGTATGAAAGATATGAATTGTACTCTCCAAAGGATGATCCTCACCAACATGTATCTCAACATTAATTATGCAAATATTCTGAATCCAAAGACTTAAATGAGTTTACCACTTCTGGGATGTAAAGTCAAAGGTGCAAATGTAATAGGTTCACATTCAGAACACTTTATGCTTAATGGATGCTAAGAAAAGATGGTAAATGCCTAGTGATATATCTGCAGTTTACTATGTGAACTTGAGTTCTGCGTGAACTTATTTACCATGTTCTAGCACAAGATTGTGGATCAACAACTCGTTCTTCTAAATGCACAGGAAAATGACTGAAGATATACAGTATAGTCTAAAATCAGAATGGCTTGGTTTTTCCCTTCGCAATTGAGTGTTAACAAAAGATATTCACCTACAAACTTGACCCAATCAACATTTTCCAAGAGTCTTTCAAAGTTAATAACTATGCTCACTGGTCATGGCCACCACCTGGAAGTTCTCCCTGCAAGTCGTCCAGGGTTAAGTAGGCCCCAGTGACAGCAACTTCTGAGTATTTCCGGTAATGCAAAACTTAATTTTCACTTCATTAATTTGCATTTTTTCATGGGTATAACTTTAATTATGTAAGAGAAAGCTCACTGGGTTCTCTAAGCTCCCTGGATCCTTCATGAACCCAAGGCTTAGCTTACTGATCACTCCTCAGATGAACTAAATCCCCTTGGTCCACGAGCAGGTATAAGTTCTTAATTCCTCCTTTTAATTATTGTCTAATTACTTATCGCTGGATTTTATACAATGAAGCAAAACTGAATCATTGGATGTCCTCGAAGGAAGAATCTCATCAACCTGGTACCTTGCTCACTTTAAGTAAGCATCAGTTTTGCACTTTTAATAGTTCAGTTCACCACAGATTTCTCAAGTGCCAACTATGTACTTAGTACTTACTTTGGACTGAAATATTAGTATAACCTGTTCAAGTTAATACCATCTAGTATTAAAATGTACTTATTCTAGTAAATTCCTAAAACATGTTTTAAATAGCATATCTATGACCACGTTTATCAAAATATGATTACTATCTGCTGCTGTGTTTGTTTTTATTTCAGCAATTGGAATATTAAATTCAATTTTATTGCTATTACTTATTTCCTTCATAGTGTAATGAAATTTTAAGAATTTAAGACAATAAAACACAACAGATCCAGTTATTAATTGTACAAGTATTTACTGACCCACTATGGGCCAGGGATTCTATGCATAAGGCATGAAGATAAAATAGTCCATGCTCTAGCAAGCGTTAAGGCTCTGGGGGAGCAAAATGATAAATAGACTGTTATAAAGTGGTAAAAGCAATGAAGAAGAGCAAAGGGACTCTAAGAATGCACAGTACAGGCTTTCTACCAACCCATAGAGGGGTCAGAGATTGCTTCCTGAGGCAACCTAAATGGTAACAAACCAAGACGTAAGGGATGATTACAAGGTATTGGGGCCAGGAGAAATATTCTAGGCAGAGAAACAATAGTATTATGTTGGAAGAATTTCGAAGTAGTTATTAAACAATTTGTAACTTGGAACAAGCCATATTGGAGTTATACCATAGAAATCAACAAATGTTTTTCCTTGTAGGAGACCAGAATACCCCTCGAAATATGAAAGATTGTTAAACAGAACACAATTAAGCAGAAGCAGATACAGGAGAACTCCCTGCTCTCTCACTATTAGCATAAAATCAGGAATAAATGTACAAAGAGAAAAGATATTCTACTTCCTTCTCTTTTAGGGAGACTAAAGGTAAACCACTGAGGATTATGGCAGACTCTCATCAGCATGGAGATGGAATTTACATATTTTAACCATATTTTATTTTTCATTTAATTGCTTTCCCCACTGTTAATAAAATAAAAAGTAAAAAATTTATTGTTTTCATAGGGTCTCAAATTCCTTATCCTAGCATTGCCACGTCTCTAAAACTTTAGAGTTCTTTGTTGAATATGCTATGTAAGCCAGAATTCACAGCCACCTCCTTTAATACTCATTCTTAGAGTGTCTCCTATGTATATATGAGACACATGTGTTCATATAGTTTTGTTTGCGTTTTTTTATATTTTTCTGGTAACAGAGTCTATCCCAACTGTGAATGTACGAGGGTTATTATTTTCCCCTGTACCCTGTTATGCCTCCATTGCCACCTCTAGCTAATTGACCAGTACTCCACTAGAAGCGAGAGGATAGTTAATTAAAGAACTGAAGTAGTTTGCATTGAGTGGAGCGGTAAAAATGAGGGTGGAAAAGTAAGTGGAAGCTAGATCTTGAAGAACCTTTCAATCCCTGATAAAGAATGCAGAATTTGTCAGGGCAATGAAACAAAGTCAGTGAAGACTTTTGAACAAAGCAAAGTCTTGATTCTGCTTGCATATTTAAATGCAAAATGTGCCACTATTAGAGAGAACATTCTAGAGGAGTACCATGTGAATTTTCTCAGGAACAAGTTAAAGGACATAAAGTAATTTGGAAAATACAGGAGAAGCATTCTAAATATGACAAGAGTACATTTGAGGCAGATTTACTACTATAGCATAATGTGATAGTGTATGCTGTAGCATATGGGAAAGAAAGGTAAAAAGATTATGGCAAATGTTTCATCTGCTGTCACCTGTAAGGCAATAACTATAAATGGAAGTCATGTGTTACGTTGCCCACAATGTCAATTTAAGCACTGAGAAAGCTAACCAATAGATCATTCATTCGCTTACTGTAAATATAATTTATGGAAATTTACTATTTAACTAGAAGAATCATCTATAAAGTTAATTTGTGGGCCTCTTATTTGTGGTACTTGACAATGATATTTGAAATACTGTTCACATTATAATCAATGTGATTTTTTCCTGTATATATTTATGATTCAGTAGTTTTCTTTTAGAATTGGTCTTAAATATTTACAAGTTTAACATGTCCATGGTCCACAGTCACTTTTTACTAATGCCCAGCTATAAAATGCACGTGTGTGTGTGTGTGTGTGTGTGTGTGCACGCACGTGCACGCATTGAAGCCAATTATTTCCTGATGAGCCTACTCAACAGCTCCACACCTACACCTCAGTAAGTCTTTGATATTGGTCATGTTGATACAGACAGACTTAATAGGAGAAATGAATAAATGGAAGAGTATCATACTCTTGCATAAGAATACTCAATATTTTAATG
Source organism: Hystrix cristata (assembly GCA_004026905.1). Taxonomy (NCBI): domain Eukaryota; kingdom Metazoa; phylum Chordata; class Mammalia; order Rodentia; family Hystricidae; genus Hystrix; species Hystrix cristata. The sequence continues at coordinate 13,693 of PVJO010013571.1, forward strand.
ATACTAGTGCTTTAAAAATGAAACTATAAATGAAAGCAATCCCAATAAAATTATAAGAGAAGTCTTGAAATTTAGATTTGATGACTCAAAATTATACATAGAGAAACAAAACTTGTAAGAGCTAGGAAAATAGTAGAAATGAGGATAAATGAGGGGTGCCTAGCACTCCCGGATGCTACCACATGTTGCATAGCTCTGGTAATTAAAGAAAGACCTATCCAGACATAAATCAGGAAACAAAGTACTGGAACAGAGTAGAGAAGACAGAAATAAACCCAAGTACACATAGAAATTTAGTGCATAATGAGGATGACCTTGCAAATTAATTAAAAAAAAACCCTTAAACATTTAAAACGAAGCCATTAAATTACTAAAAGAAAGTATGGTATAGTTTTTAAAATAAACTTGGAAAGAGTTTTGAAAATATGATGCAAAATACAGAAAGCCCAGGAAATGAAATATAAATTTGAATGGACACAATACAATGTTTGTGCATGATAAGGCAGCATAAACAACATAAAAAAGCAAATAATATGCTGACAATAAAATATTTTTGACACATGAAAAGAAAATTTTGGTAATAATAAAGAATAAAGCAATATAAAAAGAACAAAAATCCAACAGAAAATAGGCAAATATGAAGGCAAACTTCACAGGAAAAGAAATAAAAAATTGTATACATATGAAAATATGCTTAATCTCACTCATTACAAATAAATGTAAATTCAACTTTTAAAGATAAAGAAATTTTCACCTTCAGACTGGCATAACAACATCTATGGGATTCATATTGAACAGGAAATTAAATTATGATTTTTTAAAAAGCAATTTGATAATTTATAACCAAACTTCAAATTCAGCCACCCTTACAGGCAACAATTCTACTCTGAATAATTTATTCCTCATGCATACTTGTATATGTCTACACTAAGATATTTATTGTGTCATTATTTGCAATAACAACGAATTTGAAACAAATTAAATGTTCATCAGTAGAAATTTGCTTCATAAATGATTATGCATCTTCCTAATGGATATCACAACACCACTGATCAAACATAAAACAGATCTCAGGAAGAATCCTCAGGATTCAGTGTTAAAGGATAAAAGGGCACAGAATAGTATTATACATAGTATATTACTATAGTGGGAAAGTGATGACATGTATGCACAGGAAATGTACATTTACATATATGCACATAGGTATAGGTAGAATTCTAAAGGACAAAAGAAAGGAGTGGGAAAGAGACAGGGAAATGATAAATTTTTTGTTTTGTTCTAAATTTATACCTTTTATAGCATGTAATTTTTTTCCTGTCAAGTTCAATGTGACTATAATCAAGATAGGAAGATTAAGAAAAGACTTCAGGGAGAGCGCCAGCACACATAAAATGTTTTCTTTGAATGAAAGATACAACTTAAACAAAAGATGAAATATGGCTTTCATGTAGTACATTTCATCATCTTCATTCATGAGATATTTACAATATGGCATAAATCATCATATTTATAGCCATAACTATAGATGAGTCCTACAAGTGTGGATTGGGAAGTGTCTTGTCTTAATCTCTACATATTGAATTCATTAGGATCAGCAGACTGCTTAAGTCAAAGAAAATCACAGCTGGACAGTAAAGGGGTAAAGCAGATTTTACTAAAGAAATGTCACATTAGAGGAGATGAAATCTCACTACCAAGCTGGGCTAGATTCTGAATACAATAAGGAAAACGGAATTTACAGCCAAGGAGTAGGATGGTAGTAGGCTGGCTGGAAATTGCTAGAGAGTAAGCTGATTATTTCCAAACTGACATTTAGGAAGGATTCTTTAGCAGGATTCTTAACAAAGACAGGCCAATTGTGGTCAGATATCACCTGAGGAATGAAGAAAAATGGGAAATTTGATCAGATAGTGAAGATGATCAAATATGTATGGTGAAGAGTGTGTTTAACCCAATTTGACATGACTATTGCTAAAGTTGGATGGTTCACAACAAACATAGAAGCCCAAAGGCTAAGGTCTAGATGTGAAGAAGTTTCCGAGGAGCCTCACTAAAGTTTGGTTAAGGACATAGTAAACAATCAACCTGTAGAATGAATAAATATAGAATGAGTGGATGACTATTAAATTCGTGCTTTAGTCATTGTGTTAGTCAGATTTTTGTTATAGTAATGAATACTTGATATGATCAACTTATGAAGGGAAAAGGCTTATTTTTGCTTATGGTTTTAGAGTTTCCAATCCATAGTTCAGTAGACCTATTGGATTTAGGCTTCTTTTGGGAGGGATAGCACATCATGAAAGGGGAATGTAGCAGAGCAAACCTACTCACATCAAAGCTGGAAATGGGGGGAGAAGAGTGGGGTCCCACAATCCCCTTCTAAGGTATCCCTCCAATGATGTGAAACCTTCCAGTAGGCCTTACATCTTAAAGATTCTATTACCTCTTAAGAATATCAAGCTGGGGATAAAGTTTGTAACATACGGGCTTTTGGGAAGCATGTGAGATCCAAACTACAGCAGTTATAATATGATATGTATGTATCTTTTAAAGGAACTTTTTTTTTAAAGAAAAAGGTAATTTTATAATTTTAAGAAAATATACTAACGGGGTTGAGGAAAGGAACACCTCTGGGTATGCCTGCTGTTCTGAGCAGGGATTTAACAGCAGACCTGACCAAAGCTTGAGAAAAGCTAATGGGGCTCCTTGTGGCACTGGAGAAGAGACAGGACCAGACTTTGTTCTCTTAACACCAGGAAGCACTCACAACCAGACTTGATGGCAAGGCTGTCTGTGATCCTACTGCCACTTGAGCAGTCTAAAGAGGACCTGGAAGCCAAAGGCTCCCTGTAGGTACTCACCTGACTATGACTCTCAGGACCAGACATCCCCCACAGCCTTAGCCCCTGGAAACATGAATGGCCCTGTACCATCCAAGTTCATCGGGACAAGATAAATGTTGGAGACATGTGATGGAGCTTTAAGCAGTCCAGGACCTACAGACCTTTTTTTTTTTTCATTTGAAGAGCTGCTTACTGGTCAACCTTCAGGCCACTATCTTCCAGGCACTGTTCACAGACGTGGGCGCTAGAAAGTGGCTCTGGGGCTTCTGGACTCACCACCAACTGTAGGAAGTCCTGGTTGATCAGGTTATTGTGCTCCTTGATACCTGGCAGAGTGAAGCTGGAGTAGCTGGATTGGACACTGTCGGTAAGGACAGAGCCTTTGGCAGTGTGGACGTCATCAACTTCACATCCTCGTCTACACTGTCAAGAATCAGAGAACTCTAGACTTTATGGGGCTGTGCCACAGCCCGGGCTTCATCTTGTGCTTCTAGGACCTCATATCTTCTTGAATGACGAGCTCCATGCCCACCTCAAGGTGTAGCTCCTCCTTCAAGTCCTCCTCCAGGACTGGGGTCTGTGGCAGGGGCTTCGATGATCTTTACTTCTCCAGCGTGTTTTGAATTGGGGTTGGCTGGAGAGAGTGTTGTCCATGGAGTGAGCATTTCTGCTGTGTGGTTGCAAATGTAGCATGCTTTTGGTGCAGTCCTTCTGGTCCTGGGAGGTCTTATCCCTGTGCAGGGGCATGGTAACCACCACATTTTGGTTGCACATGAGAAGACCTCATCAGTGAGCTCCCCAGATCTAGAATGTCTTGTTATTTCCAGAAATTCAGAAACTCGGAGGGCTATGAGGGTGGGGTCTTGTCAGTTGTGGTCTCGAGGGTGAGGCTGTCGCAGGAGTCCAGGAAGAACATGCTGGCATTGTTCTTCTTGATGGAAGACTTGGGCACACCTGACTTCTGCCATGAGAATACCAAGGGCGATGTGAAGATGCCTGAGGCCCTGGCCTTGGTGTTGGGGGAGATGGGTATCAGGTTGCTTCCCCCATTGCAGCCCAGGCCAGAGATAGTGTGGCCCTCCAGGGCTGCATAGTGTTGGGGCAGAGGAGCAACAGTAAGTGCTGAAGCTTCGTGCTACATCAGACTACTGTTATTGACACTGCTCTCCGCAGACAATAGTCCAGGAAAGTGGAATTTACCCAGGCTGCCGAAATCTGGGTCCAGTTCACTCAAGTTTAGGGCATCAGGAGGCCAGGCCCCATGATAGAGATGAGAAGGTTTGCCTTATCCACCACTCACTTGTAGGGCAAGCATGTTTTGGGGGTGGAGACCTGTCCCTTCCTCATGCTTGGGAAATTCTCCCTGGTCTCTGATGTGCTCCATGGAGAAGTAGTGGCTGCTGTGGATTCTGCCTCACTGCCCTCCTCTTACTTCATGGCACGCTGGTTTGGGAGCAAGTAAAGCTGAAGACTTTCTGGTCTGTGAGGTTAAGAAAGTGGCTGGCCAGGACATTCCAGTCTTGCTGTCTGAATTGCCTCACCAGGGGTCTCAGTTACTCCTCATGGATTCAGTTTGATCTCACACTTGCTGACCCTCTGCTCCAGTACGTCTTAGTGTGTCTCCTAGTAGTGGTGGAGCTCATCCAGCTTCTTGCTGCACATCTGCTGAGACCTTCCTCCAGCCTCAGCATTCTGGCCTGCCTGCCTCCCAGCCCAGAGCCGGGGTTGAGATCCCAGAGCCTGGCTGGGGTCAGGTCAGTCGGCGGTCTGTTCCTGCCACTGCGACTCTCCATAACAACCATTTGAGCTAGGCTCTCTTTATCTCTCTATTTTACAGATGAGAAAATTGAGATATAAAAACGTTTAGTAAAAAAGAAAAACAAAAAAAATAGAGAGATAGGGAATAAATTAATGATTACCAGGCATGGTGGGGAATGAGATGTAGGTCGAAGAATGCAAAGTAATAAATATGCAGGATTTAAAAGTGTAGAAACATAATATTCAACATAAAGACTGTATAGTTAATAATGTTTCATTGCATTAGAAATTTTGGTGAAATGAGTAGATTTTATTCTTATCACACACAAAAAAATGAGTAGCTATGTGAGATGATGAATATAGTAACATGCATCACTATAATAACTATGATAATATCTATATACACATCATAATATCATGTAGTATATCTTAAATATACACAATACTATTTTTTAAAGATTAAAAAAAGGAAAAACTTGCCCAAGGTCATATAGCTCTTAAACAAAGTCCAGATAACCCCAAGAGCTGTTCTTACTCCTGTTCTTCTAGAAACATTTTACAACATCTGAATTGCTTCAGTATTTTTGATCTTCTATAAATATACCTTCAGCAACACTAGATCACACAAAAAACAAAACATACAAAGAAAAATTAAAAACTGGTATTCAAATTATGATAATAGAAACTGGGCACTGCAAATATTTAATCAGAAACATTTTAGATTCAGTTATACAACTAATTTTTTTTCAAATATCACATTTCTTAATTCAGCATCACTGGTTTTGTTCACACATAATGACTGGAGATTTGAACTGGAAAAACTGAACATGTACATGTACAAATCAAAGGAGAAAATCCATTTGTTTATTTAAGGAAAATGGAAATAGATTCTGGACAAATTCTTGTGACTGAGATTTGGAAGTCAGGAATTGTGGTTTGAAGTACTTTTCAAACTTGGATGACGATCTTTATCTTCGTGTTTGTCTGTGTTGCAGGGCCCAAACAGGTGATCTCTAGAGTTGTAAATGCTCTTGTGATCCTGCTGTCATGCCTGATGATACAACAATTGATCATCTAACACAAAGTTACGACTCATCAAATAGTGCTTCATATCTGGATTGATTGAGTCCCCAGAAGATAATGACCCACCCTTCAACTTAGGTTGAAGAATGACCAGACAAAGAGACTACTAAAATAAAAAGTAGCCAAGCTGATAGCTTGCCTGTGAGGGGTAAATGAAAAATGAAAGAGAAACGATACCTGAGAAACTGTACTGTGCCTCCAAAACAAACTGTACTGAGTCGAGCCATAATCACAGACTACTAAGGCTCACAGACTACAAAATCTTATTCTTGAATACCAGCTCCTTTAGGCCCATATCGCCTAGTGAAGACCACAGACGATCTGAGCTAACATGCACAATGGTAACTATGCAGTGATGTATCTGTTCTAAAGAAAAGTTCATTCATTATTCTGATAACTATTCAGTTTATGGATTTTGTCCAATTCCTGCCAACACCATTCTCTTACTAACTTTAGCCTCCAAATTTCCATGAGTCTTCCTCCTTGAACACATCCCTTTTGAGACACCCCATGTTCCCTCTATGTGCATCCCTCCTCGCTGTAACAAACTAACAAACAGAATGTTCACTACAGTTTTGCAATTCTCTGGCTAATGTCTTTAATGTCTTTGTTAACACACAGTAAAAAGCCCCATAAACAGAAAGTTATATCCCAGTTATTCTTTCTTATTATATGGAGAGACCGTAGAGAGGAATGTATATATATTATCCAACTGGAATCTGTATTCCTTTATTGGCTACTAATCCTACTGTTTGATGGGTTTGATGGTGCTGATATTCTTGCTGCTAAATTGGTGATTATATTTTTGTGCCCATAGTCCAAATTAGCATAGTTAGCAGGACTTTTATGGAAATGTGAATTTGACCACATTTAATAATACTATTAGTATATTGAGTCAGACTCTCTGTGCTCAACAATGATTAATCAATCATTTTTCAGAACTTGTTTATTAGAGATTTATAACTGTGTAGCGCTTTGCATAACAAAAGTACATTCTGTGCCTTACTCACTAGACAGCCACAGAGAAAATTTCAATGTCTAGACCTGTCACTTTGACATCTTTCCTCAGGGCTAAATTTACTTTCAACATCAAGGAGGCAAGAAATAATTCTTCAAAGATTATGTATCGGAACTCAGTCCCCATCCCTCTATCTGTCCCTGTCCACACATGTAAACACTATCTCTACACACACAGACACACACAGACACACAGACACACAGACACACACACTTTTTTGCTTTAGAAATGCAACCCGTTTTAGTATATTTCTTTTGACTTGGTAGACTAATAAGAAGTTGCCTTTGAATTGTTTTTCTTTGATAAGCAGTTGTACTGGCTTTCTTACATCATTTTAATGTAAAAATATAATGCTAGAAGTAAAAGTGCTATTAGTGATTGTATCAGTTAAAGTTCTTTAGAGAAACAGTCAATAGGAGATATACTTACTAATTTTAGCCTTCAAATTTCCCTAAGACCCTCTTTCCTCTCATGAATGCCTTCCTTCTCTCTTTCTCTCTCTCTCCTCTCTTTCTCTCCTGTCTGTCTCAGAAAGGATTGGAAGGGCTTTTTATTTTAAGTACTTTTAGAAAGAAAATACGCTGACATGATTGTGAAGGCTAACAAGTCTGAAATGTGTAGGGCATTCTTCGATCTAGAAACTCGCAAAGAAAGCGATACTGTAGCACTGACACCAAGTTCCTTATTCTCTAGGAAACCTCAATACCTAAATTTTGTTCTTAAAACTTTCAACTGTGTGGATGAGGGCCACTCATATTCTTAAGGGTCATCTGTTTTCCTTAAAGTCAACTAATTTTGGATATTAACCAAATCTATAAAATACTTTTACAGCAACACTTAATGTTTGATTAAATATGTAGGTGCTATAATCTAGACAAGCTAGCACATAAAACTACCACAACAGTCATCTAAATAAACTCAATTAATTTTATACATGGATGGTCAGCTAGATAATACATTTATGGTATATTAGAATTACTACCAAAATCTATTTATTCCAGACAGAGTTCTTACCAATCTTAAATCTCAAAAACCTTGGTTTGTACCACTTTATTTGTGGAAGGATTATAATTCCTAAGTTTTTGTTGTACATGGAATTTCTTTGCTTTCTGTTTAACATACAAAGATTATCCTGAAGGTATTAAAAACACCTTATTAAAGGTGATGTTACATGGGATAACCGAACACTGTTAAATAAAACACACAGAAAATTGATGTGTTTATTAAATTTTAAGAAGACAACTAAATATTTGAAACACAAAGAAATATTGTATAACAGTTTCATAAATTGAGTGACTAATGACCACTAAATCACTTTTTATTTTATTTCTAACTTGCAATTTTACTTTAATAAACATGTCTATTAGTTTATATATACAACAAATTTTGTAACTCACATTTACTCCATAAATCAGGCAATATTAAGATATCTTATAAGAATATACATTTTTCTATATTAAGAATTTTAATGATTTCCAGTGAGATCATATCATAGATTAGTTTCTTTTTCTTTTCTTTTCTTTTTTTTTGGTACCAGGGATCGAGCTCAGGGCCTTGTGCTTGCAAGGCGAGCACTCTAACCACTGTGCTAAATCCCCAGCCCTATAGATTAGTTTCTATATAATGCTAGCAAATTCAGCGGAAAACATTTTTATGATAAGAAATGGGATTCATAATTAAATAATTTGGCTTTTTACGAAAGGGATAGCTTTTAGAATCAAGAATATGATGCAAGGAAACTTCCAACATTCACCTTGTTAAAACTGGAATCTCTGTCAATGAATTTAATACTAGGTAAAAACCATACTTACATGATCTTTTTTTTTAATTAAGAGAAGACAATTTATTTAGAGGACAATTTATTTAAAAGTGGTGAAAAGGGGGGAAAAGGAGATGATAGATAGCTACTCAATGAGTAGGGAGCATTTGAAAGTGAAATACTCCACTTACATGATTTTTTAGGTTACATTTTATTAATGACTTAATTTGTTAGTCAGGAAAGATAGATTTTAGTTCCTTAAAAAATGCTCTGTGAAATAGAAATAACAATTCAAGAAAAAAAAAACTCAATGTGTAACAAAAGGAAAAAAGACAAATGTGTCAATTTTTAAAAATGCGAGCAAAAGAATAAAGCAGTTCAAAACAAGAAATAGTATCCCCCAGCAAAACTTGAAAAAGTGTTGAATTATGCTAGTAATCAATACTATGAAAATTAAAATAAGATATGTTTGACTTACTGCATTGTCAAATATTAAAATTACTATATTTACTGTTGGGATACACACCATCTCCACTGCTGGTGTTTATAGATAATAGCAATTTCTTTCAGTAGATCAAGTTGACAATCTCCTAGGAAAAAAAAAATAATGTGTCCTCTTTTTCTCCAAAATTCAATTCCTAGAAATTTATCTTAATGACATTATTAAGTAAGTGGACAAAGATGGATGTATTATAACAGTGATGGCAAACCTTTTAGACCTTTCAATGATACAAATAGCCAGCTGTGGCATGTATGCCACAGATTTGCCACCTATGTACTAGAATGTTCATCTTTATTATTATAAATTAATAACAAAAATAAAAAAAATTAATAACTTATAGTTTATTTGCACAATTAAATACTTCAAAACCTGTAAAATGCTCTACATGAATATTTTATAATAAAAAGTCAAGTTATAAAAAAATACAAAATATTTTTCCAATTGTTTAAAGTACGTGCACAGATAGAGGAAGTCCATATGAGCACACAGTAAGAAGGAGAATGTCTATAAGCTAGAAAACAAAAACAAAAACAAAAACTATATGAGAACCCAGTCATGATAGTACCCTGATCTCACAGTTTCTGGACTCCAGAACTGTAAAAAAAAAAAAAATTGTTTTTTTAAGCCTTCCAGTATGGTATTTTATTATGGTAGCCCAGGCAGACTGAGACACATATTTTCAGTCACTTATAAAATTTACCTCCCCAATTTTTTCCTCTCCCAAAAAGAATTGAATAGGCTAAAAATAGAGCTATAATTAGTAAGTTGCATTAATTCAAGGGAGGAAAAACCTAGTCTAGATTCTGATTCGGGTTTAGTATTTGGAAGAGGTGTGAGCATATTCCTTACTAAGACTGAAGTAAGAATGAAAGATCTAAACAGTATAATAGAAATATATAGTTTTCTGGAATACGAAATAAATAAAACTCTTGAAGATATAGGTATAGACAAAGACTTTCTAACAAAACTCTGGTTGCACAAGGTATAACACAAGGAAAAAGCAAATGGGATCACATCAAATTAAAAAGCTTCTACACAGCAAAGAAAACCACCAACAGAGTGAAGAGACAACCCACAGAATGGGAAAAAAAATTTGCCAGCTACTTTTCAGACATGAAATAATATATAAAGGACATATAAAGAACTCAAGAAAAATAGATCGCAAAATTTAAAGACCCAGTTTAAAAATGTGCATCTGAAATGAATAGCTACTTCTCAGATGAAGAAATACAAAAGGTCAATAAATAGATAAAAATCTGTAATGTAATCATTATATACTGCAAACAGGTATTGATAAAAGTAAAAAATAAATAAATTAAATAAAAAGTAATGGATAAAAAGGAATAAATGGAAAACCTGAACAAAACAATAACAATGAGATTGCCTCAGTAGTTAAAAGCCATTCATCAAAGATAAGACCAGGACAAAATGGCTTCATTGCTGAATTATACCAAATGTTTAAAGAAAGAATAATACTAATTGTCCTTAAATCATTCCCCAAAAGCTAAGAGACAAGGAATTCTCCCAAACACATTCCACAAAGCAAGCAATGCAAAGATACCCAAACCAGATAAGGACAACCTTTCTCTCTCTGTCTCTGTCTCTGTCTCTGTCTCTGTCTCTCTCTCTCTCTCTCTCTTTCTCTCTCTCTCTCTCTCTCTCACACACACACACACACACACACTGAAAACTAAAGGCCAACATCTTTAATGAATATACAGCAAAAATTCTCAACAGAATGTTGAAAAACCAAGTCCAACAGCACATTTAAAAAATTATGTACCCAGATCAAGTGGGATTCATCCCAGGGTTGCCATGATACTTCAACACATGCAAATCCATACAATTGCTACAACACATCAACATAATGAAATGCAGAAACCATACATCGGCTAAATAGAAGTAGAAAAGACTAAAAAGATTAGAAATAGAAAGAACATATCTCAAAATAATGAAGGCTATGCATAGTAAGATAACAGCTAATGTTATACTCAATTATATAAATGAAGAAAATTTGAAAGCTTTTTCTCTAAAATTTGGAACAAGGCAAGAATGTCCACTTTCACTGTTTTTTTCCCACTTAGTTCTGGAAGTCCTAGCCAATCATGTAAGAGAAGAAATAGTGGGTAACCAAGTTGGAAAAGAAGATAATTGTTACTGTTTGTAAATCACATGATTTTATATATAGAACCCCCAAATTCCACCAAAAATATTAGAGCTAATAAATGAAGTCTTCAAAATTGTAGAATTCAAAATCAATATACAAATCAGCAACATTATTATATGCCAAAAGTGACTTACGTGAAGTAGAAGTCAAGAAACCAATTCCACTAAAATATCATTGATAACAACAACAACAACAACAACACAGTCTAGGAATAAATTTAACAGAAGAGGTAAAAGATCTCTAAAATGAAACTTACAAAGCACTGATGAAAGGAGGTGAGAGAGATTTAAAAAGTGAATAGACATATCATGTTCATGGACTAGGAAAACCAATATTGCCAAAATGTCCATACTCCCCAAGTGATTTACAGATTCAGTGCAATCTCTATCAAGTTGCTAAGAACATTCTTCACAGAATTCTATTCATTCTATTTCTATTCATGCATTTCTATTCTATTCTATTCATTCAGAATTCTATTCTAAATATTTTTCTAAATTTGAAAATGTATAGGGAAGCACAGAGAAACCCAAATAGCTGAAGCCATCTTGAGCAAAATGAAAAAAAGCAGAAAGCATTACAATCTTTGATGTCTAAATATACTACAAAGCTATCATAATCAAAATAGCATTGCATGAACATAAAAACGAATACATAAACTGAGGAATAGAATAGGGAGCCTATAAGTAAAGCTACATGCACACAGGCATCTGATTTTCAACAAAGATGCTAAGCACACATATTAGAGAATGGACTGTCTTTTCAATATTTGATGCTGAGAAAATGGACATCCACATGGAGAAGAATGAAACTAGAACCCTATTTCACATCAGTTACCAAAATCAACTAAAATTGGATGAAAGATGTAAATGTAAGACCTAAAAGTTTAAATATAGCTGAAAAAACATGGGAAAAACATTTTAGGTTATTGGTATGGGCACATATTTTGTGACAACATTCCAAAAACACAACATAAAAGCAAAAATAGACTAATGAGAGCACATTAAACTAAAAAGCTTCTGCAGAGCAAATGAAAAAAATCAACAGAGTGAAGAGACAACCTAAAGAATGCTAGAAGATATTTGTAAACTATAAATTAGACAAGAGGTTGATATCCAGAATAGGTAAGAAATGCCAATGATTCAATAGCACCCCCCCAAAAAAAAAACAACTAAAAATGGGCAATATATGTAAATATACATTTCTCAAAAGAAGACATACACATGGTCAACAGGTATATGAAAGGAGTGATCAATATCACTAATCATCTGAGAAATATAAATCAAAACCAAAATAACACCTCACTCCAATAAGAATAGCTGCTGTCAAAAAGACTATAAAGGATAAGTTCGGAGGGAGAAAAGATAAAGCTTGTATCCTGTTAATGGAAATGTTAATTAATACAGCTGTTGTGGAAAAACATATGGATGTTCCAAAAACTAAATGTAGAACTACCAAATGACCCAGCAAGTCCAGTAATGGTTATATATATAAAGGAAATAAAATTACTATGTCAAAGAGATAGCTGTATTCTCATGTTATTGCAGCCCTATTCACAAAAGCCAAGAAATGGAAACAATATATGTGTCCACCAACTCATGAATGGGTAAAGAAAATGTGGTACATATACACAACAGAATACTATTTATCCATTAAAAAGAATGAAATCCTGACACTTGCAGGAAAATGGATGAAACTGGAGATTATTATGCTAAGTGAAATGCTTCAGGCACAGACCAACCAGTACTACATGATCTCACTCATATTGAAATCTGCAAAAGTTGATCACACAGAAGCTGAAAACGGAATAGTGGTTGCCAGAAGCCATGGAGAGTAGGGTTGGAGAATGAAAGAGAAATTGATTAATGGGTACTGTGTTCAATAGGAGCAAGAAGTTCTGGTGTGCTACTGGACAGTAGGGCAATGATAGATAACTGCAATATGCCGTAGTTTTAAAAAGGTAGAAGAAAGAATTTGAAGTATTTTTGCCATAAAGAAATGATTAATGAAATCAAAATGTTCAAACTAATTTAAAAATTATACCTTTAATACATGCACAGAAACATAGTATAATACCTTTTTAACGTGTATATTTATGTTTTTAATGTATCAGTTAAAAACAAAAAGTAAAAATATTAAAATGCTTAAAGAAAAGATGTATGAAGATGGTGTGAAAAGGAGGTGGAAGTGTTGTAGGCAATGATGTAAAAGTAGAGCAATGTGAAACATGTTCAGGAGATAAGCAGACTGATATACGTATTTAGAGAAATGCAAACCATCAGATCACTGGACTCAACATTTTTTTCATGAAATATCATTTCAAAATTATTATTAAACATTTGCAGTGGACAAATATGAATGGTGAGGTGGGATTCTGTTCTTCGAAGTTCTATTCACCACGGTTTTGTTTTAGGTACATCAATTAAAAAAAAACTGCAATATCGGGAGGAACTGGATAAAGGGTACAGAATTCCTCAGTATTATTTCCTGTTACAGAGTGTACATCCACTGTTATCTCAAAATTGAAAAAGATTAATTAGAAAAATGAAGTCTTTAATGTTTAAATTGGGATCTGGATTTATATTTCAAAAGTTATGCCTTAAAATTTTGATGCTATAAATAAATGCATACTTGACTATATTTGGAAGAACTCCACTACTTATAGATTTCTAAATAAGAGATTGTGAAATAATTCCTACCCTGAAAAGGAACGTATAGGCTTTTGTTTGGTAGAGTAACAATTAAGATATTGGTTATATAAGTATTTAGAAATTATTACTTTCTCTTTTCATTTCACTTTTAAAGATACCCAGTAATCAGCTATCTAAAATATTTGACAAGAATCAAAAGGGCAGAAATATAAAGCAAATAGCATGAGATCAAAACAAATGATTTCTACTCACACATTTGATGTACTTTATGACCCCTTATTATACCACAGCCATTGGCACTCCATCAGTAGTTACTTATTAAACTATGGAAGATCATTTTGCTATTGAAGAGGATCTTTGTTTTGTAAAGAGATAGGATTAGAAACAGAAATTTTGAGGTCAATCAGAACGGAAAGGTCAGTAGTAATGTTGAGAAAATGAATATATTAAATTGATGTTTCATGGTTCATCTGGTTTATAAAGTGGTAACTAAAAAGACTGTTGTGTTGTTGTTTTAGAGAGATATAAGTTTTTTAAAACTTCAAATCCCTATTTTAAAAATACTTCAACCTAATTTTAAGTGGCATCAATGTGAAAATATCACTGTTTTGCAGGATGAATAGAGAAATGATTGAATTGGTTTTACATTCTTGATTTACTAAACATTTACTTATTTGTGTGGCAAGAATTCAAGGAATGTTTATTATGGACCAGACACAAAGGAACTAGAGGTACAGAAAGGTACATTTTCAGACCTAAAGATGTGTGTTAGTCAGTGTTTTGGTGCTATAACAAAATATCCAATTCTCGATAATGTATAAAGGAAAGAGATTCACTTAGCTCATAGATTTGGAGACAGTAATTCCAAGATTAGTAACTTCACATATTTGGCTTTTGATGAGGGCACCCTTAGCTGCATAACGACATGGACAAGAAGGAGAAAGGGAAAAAGCTTTGTGAAGAGCAAGAGATGGTCTTGCTTTGCAAAAACTTACTTTTGTAAGAATTAATTCACCCTGCGACATAAGCATTATTTTTTTTGAAGGATAATGCCTAATTACCTCACATGAGACTTCACCTCTTAAACATCCCCTTCAACCCTCAAATCACCATACTGGGGAACAAGATTTCAAAATATGAATACTTAGGGGACACACTCAAACTTTACCCAAAACATAGCAAGATTCATAGAGTCTAAAAAGAGGATTGCTCTCCAGAGTGGAATGTGCCACATGTTGTGTGGGGTAGATAGTGATGGTAGTAATTTGGGGTCTGTAAAGTTCAGAAAATAAGTATAAATTAGGCATTTATGTCAGAATATTCAGATAATATTATTTATAATTCTTTCAAGCATATGATTCAGATGTGACTTATCTCAATTTAAGTGGAGAAAATGTTAGTTCAGAGTGACTAGATTATTTGCCTAAGGTCACAGAACTAGTATATTACTAACAATAAATTTAATCTGTCTGCCTAATTTATTTTTTTTTATTAGTGTATGGTTGCAATACACAATAACCATGCTGGGGAACTTATACACATACAAACTGCATCTGAAACATTTTTACATTCCCTTCTCCTCTACGTACGCCTCTCTCACTTTTTCCCAGATCTGCTTCCCATTTCCAAAAAGTCTACCTCTCTGTTTCCTATCATCTCTATTTCATTTTCCTCTTTAAATCACTCATATTATAGAAATCTCATATAAGGCAAATTATGTACTATTTATCCTTCTGTATCTGATTTATTTCACATAGCATTGTTGTCTCAAGATTGATCTATTTTTGTACAAATGACTCAAATTTATCCTTCTTTATGGCTGCAGAGGACTCGAATATTTGTCCATCCAACCCTTCTTCTGCTGGGCTTTGGCCAGCAAACCCTAATAGAAAGAGACAAATAAAGATGTAAAAGACATAGAATATCTTTGTCAGGGGGCCAAGAGACTTCACTGGAATTGAGTGAAGCCCCAAACTGACTCAAACCCCCAGATTCATTGAGGAACAACAAAGGCATAGAGTTCTGCTGAACGCAGATGTTTGTTTTAGGTAGGAAGGCAGGCAAGCAAGGCATGGTGACATTTGGCTGAATAATTAACTTTTATTTGATTGTCCCCTAGAGAGCTTCCTTGTTTTCCCATAAGGTCTGTCTCTGTCTGAGTTGGCAAAATATCTTGTCTTCCAGACGTTTTGACTTCTTGGAGTTAGCAGTCTTCTGCCTCACGAGTCAACTCAAGCAGACATTGACCCACTGGGCGTCACAAGGAACTCCACATTCTTCTTGCCTCCATTTGTAAAAGCTCTATTTCCACTTTTTCTCTCCAATTCCCTTTAAAAATCCCTTTTTCTTTCCTTTCCTCCTCCTTCCCTCTATCTCTTGATGCCTTTACCATTTGTAAAAGACCTGCATACTTTCTAATATCTATCTTTGATTTTGTTCATTATTTATACTTTGTGTTTCTCATACAAGAGAAAAAATGGGATATTTAAATTTCTGTTTCTGATGTATTTCACTTAACACTACGGTCTGGGGGTGAATCCACTTACCTAAAAATGTCTCAATTATCTTTCTTTACAGCAGATAAGTACTCCATTGTAGGTAAATACTACATTTTCTTTATCCATTCATCTGTTGGTGGGCATGTAGCCTGTTTTCAAGATTTAGCTATTATAAATTGTACTCCTGTAAACATAAATATGCATGTATTACAGTAGAATGATAACTGTAACTCTTTTAGGAAGATAACTAGAAGGGGAATGGATGGGTCAAATGAAATTTCCAGTTTGAGGTTTTTTTTTTTTTTTCTTTTTCAGAATCTCCATATTGATTTCCATAGTAGCTGTACCAGTTTCAGGATTCCTTGTTCCCTACAGCCTGACCAACATTTGTACTTGACTGATTTCTTGATGAGACCCATTCTTTCTGGAGTGAGATAAAATCTCAGTGTTGTTTTAATTTCCATTTCTCAAATGGCCAGTGATGCTCAATATTTTTCATGTATTTATTGACTGTTTGTACTTCTTCATTTGAGAAGTGCCTATTCCTTTGAGATGCCAATTTTCTTACTGGATGTTTAAGTGTGGGGGTCTAATTTTTGTTGTTGTTGTTGTTGTCCTCTATTTATATGCTTTGTCTGAGGAGTAGCTGGCAAATTTTCCCCCAATCTGTAGGTTTTCTCTTCTCTCTGTTAGTGGTTTCCTTTGCTGTGCAGAAGGTTTTAAATTTGATTTGATCTCGTTTGTTGATTCTTGGCATTAGTTTTTGTTCAACTGTAGATCTGTTCAGAAAGTCTTTGCCTCGGCCTATGTCTTCAGGAGTTTTTATCTATTTTATCTTCCAGAAGATTAACTGCTTCTATTTTAGTATATAGATCTTTGATCCAGTTTGATTTTAGTTTAGTGCAGGGTGAGATATATGGCTCCAGGTTAATTCTTTATTGTGCGTATAGCCAATTTTCCCAGCACTATTTTTAGAGGCTATCTGTCCTCCAATGAAAGTAATTGGCCCCTTTATCAAAGATAAGTTAGCTAAGTGTGCCTGGAGTTGTTTCCGCTCCTTTATTTTGTTCCACTGATCCACAAGGTTTTTGTTGTTGTTGTTGTTGTTTGTTTTTGCTTTTTTGCCATACCATGCTTTTTTTTTTTTTAATCACTATAGCTTTGTGGTGTATTGTGAAACCTGAGATCATGATGCCATGTGCCTTGCCCTTGTTGCACAGTATTGTTGTTGCTATTCTAGGTCTCTTCTGCTTCCATATAAATGTTAAGATTGTTTTCTCTAGTTCTGTGAGGAATGTTATTGATAATTTGATTTGGATTGCATTGTCTGTGTAATAGTTTTGAAAGTATGGCCTTTTCCCCTATATTGGTTCTGCCTATCCAAGAACCGGAGAAATCTTTCCATTTTCAGATATCTTGTTCAATCTCCTTTTTCAGAGTATTATAGTTTTCATTGTAGATGTCCTTCACTTCCTTGGCTAGGTTAATACCCAAGTATTTCACTTTTCTTCATGCTATTGTAAAAGATATTGTTTCCTAAATTTCTCTCTTGGTGAATTTGTTATAGGTATATAGGAACACTATTTTTGAGGGTTGACATTGTATCCTGCTACACAACTAAATTTGGTTATTAATTCTAGGAGCATTTTGGTGGGGTTTTTAGGGTCTTCTATGTAGAGAACCACATCATTAACATATAATAATAATTTAACTTCCTCCTTTACTATCAATACCACTTTTTATTACTTTCTCTTGTCTAATTACTCTGGCCAATGTTTCAAGAACTATCTATATTGAACACAAGTGGTGACAGTGGGTCTCCTTGATTTTAGAGGTATGTTTTCAACCTCTCTCCACTTAGCATGATGTTGACTATTGGTTTGTCATAGATGGCTTTTTACCAAATTGAGGTAAAGTCTTTCCAGTCATATTTCCTTCAAGGTTTTATCATGTTGGATTTTTTCATATGCTTTTTCTGCATCTATTGAGGTGATCATGAGGTTTTTGTCCTTGCTTTTGTTTATGTAGTGTATTACATTTATTTTTTGCATATGTTGAACCATCCTGCATCCCTGGAATGAATCCTCCCTGGTCATAGTGTGTAAATTTTTGATGAATTTTTGCATTCTGTTTTCCAGTGTCTTAGAAGATTTTTGCATCTACATTCATCAAAAATTTTAACCTGTGATTTTCTCTTTTGTTTGGGTCATTTTCCAGTTTTGGAATCAGAATAATTCTTGCTTCCAGAAATGACTTTAGGAGTACTGCTTCTCTTTTGATTTCATTGAAGAGTTTGAGGAATATTGGCATTTGATCATTTCTAGCATTCTTGTAGAATTCTTGAGTGAATCTATCAGGACCTGGGCTTTTCTAGGTAGCTTTTAAATTATTAGTATTATTATTTCTTCGATTTCATTAACTGATATTGGGTTATTAAGGATTTTTACATCTTCTTGGCTCAGCTCTGGTAGCTCATATTTATCTAGGAATCTATCCATGTCTTCCGAGTTTTCCATTTTATTAGATTACAGATTTTCAAAGTATTTACCACCAATCTTCTAGGACTTTGCAGAATCTGTTGCAATTTTACCTTTTTCATTCCTAATTGCCTGAATTTGAGTCTTATGTTTACTTAATTAGGTAAGCTTGACTAAGGATTTGTCTATCTTGTTTAATCTTTAAAAGAACCAAGAGTTCAATTCTTTGTTTTTATTGACTTTTAATCTCAATTCCATTAATTTTTGCTTTGATCATTATAATTTCTTTCCTCTTACTAGTTTTGAGTTTAGATTATTCTTACTTTTCTCTAACCTAGAGGTGGATTATTAAGCTATTTACTTGAGCTTGTTCTGTTTTTCTAATGTGGAAATTCACCACTATAAACTTCTCTTTAAGACTGTTTTTACTGTGTGTTATAAGTTCTGGTATGTTGTACTGTCATTATCATTTGATTGTATAAACTGTCTAATTTCTTCTTTAATTTCACCCGTGAGCCATGAATTACTCAAGAGGTTATTATTTAATTTTTGTGTGTTCACATCTTTTCTGTGTTGTCTTTTGCCATTGATTTCTAGTTCCATCGCACTATGATCTGATAATATGCATGGGATAATTTTAATTCTTTTGCATTTACTTAAGTATGCATTATGGGCTAGTACATTGTCCATTTGGGAGGAAGTCACAAATGCTGTGAAGAATGTGTAGTCTGTTTTTGTTAGGCAGAACTATGTGTAGATATCTATTAAGTCAATTATTTCAAAGTTTTGGTTCAAATCTGATATTTCTTTATTGGATTTTTGTCTAGTTGATCTGTTCATTTGTGATGGTGGGACATCAAATACCTCCATTAAAGTTGTATTGGTGCTTCTCTGATTTTTCATGACCATTAGTGTTTGTTTTTTGGAGTTGGTTGCTTCAGTGTTTGGTGTATGTATGGTCATAGTTGTTATCTCTTCCTGTTTAATTGTACCCTAAAGCAATATTAGGGACCTTCTTTGTGTTTTCTGATCATCTTGGCTCAAATTCCACTTTGTTTGCAAATAGGACAGATACTTCTTTTTTCCATGCTCCTATTGCATGCAATATTTATTTCCACCCTTTGATTTTCAGTCTATGGATTTCTTTTTGGTTAAATGTGTGTATGCAGCATATTGCTAGGGCTTGTTTCTTGATCCTTTCTGCTAATTCGTGTCTTTTGATTGGTGAATTGAGACCATTCACACTGATGGTTATAACTGATAGGTATCGATTTATCCCTGTCATTGTATTATTTTCCTGCTGTTGATTCCCTTTCTTCCTTTGTATTTAATTGCTGGCCCTGCCTGATGGAATCATTCTGTTTTGATTTTTGGCAATGTTAGCTTCATTTTCTTTTTCTAGACTACCCTTGAGGATTTTTTGGTGTGCTGGTTTGGTGGTCATGAATTTCATGAAGGGCTCTTTATCATGGAAATATCTTATTTTCCAATCAATTTTAAAAGATAATTTTGTGACATATATCAGTCTGGGTTGGAAGCTGTTTTCTTTTAGGGCTTGAAACATTTCACTCCAAACTCTACTTGACTTTGGGGTTTGTATTGAGAAGTCTGCTATAATATTTCTGAGTTTTCCTTTATAAGTGATTTATTTCTTTTCTCTAATAGCTTTTAAATTTCTGTTCTTGTGTTGGATTACTGGAACCTTGTCTATGATGTATCTTTGAGTGGTTCTTTTCTGATCATGAGTGCTTGTGGCTGTATATGCCTCATTTATCTGTGTATAAAATTATTTTTCCATGCCGTAAGATTTTGTGATATTACTTCTGCAAACAGGTTTTCTTATGCCCTTTGTGCCATCTTCTGATTTTTTATTAATTCAAAATAATCTTGGATTAATCTTTTTTGCCTCACCTAACAGCTGCTGGATCCAGTTTTCATGTTCCCTTATTGTTTTTAAGGTGTCTCTCATTAGTTGATCACCAACCACAGCCCTGTCTTCTAGATTTGACACTCAGTGTTCACATTTTTCAATTCTGCTGCCTGTACTTTCCATAAAACTTTTAACTTTTTTATGGATTATAATTGTTTCCTATGCTTGGCATTCATAGTTTGCATCTTTTCCTTTAGCTTCTCTACTTTTTTTTATTAGAATTTTCTCTAGACTCACTGATCATTTGTTTAATTAGGATCATTATCTCTTTAATTATGTCGCCTTTGAAGTGACCAAACTTCTTATTGATTTGTTTTATTACCTCCACTGTTACCATTTCAGATATTTAACCTGTGTGGCTTTTGGTTTCTTTCCCATCTATGTTCCCTGGATTCTCTTTGGGGCAGCTGAGTGAAAATTCAAGTGTCTAAGGATGCCAGACATGGACCCAAGTGGGTCCAGTGTCAGTGTTGGGTGCCATAAAGAGGCTCTGGAAGGCATGAGACCAACTTGAGGTTCCCAGTGGCATCTCAGAACTGATAGGGTCATTTAGTCACCTTGGGTGGACTTTGTGGTCATCATTCCCTTGTTTATCCTCTCACTACCTAGGGTCAAGTGGGTAGAGAGGGAGCTTCCCCTACCCAGTAAACACTGACTAGTATGCTGCAGGGTTGCATCTTCCTCTGTATTCTGATAGGGTTTATGGAGCAATGGGGCAAATATACCTTAAGTCTATCTTGGGAGGCTAGTCTTTTCAGTGCTCCTTGGTTCCCTCTGGCTATTTGGGAAGTTTTTGAAATGGCTGCTCCCAGGATGAGCAAAGGTATGGGCCATGTGGATTGGCCCTCTTGGAACCACTTCCTCTCTTTTTAACTACTATCTGGTCTAATCTACATGTGATTAGATTTTCTCAAAATGATTTTATGTATCAGGGTGTAAGTCCCTCCCCCACTTTCAGTTACCTAAGTTTTTAATTGATCTCGGAGTATTTCCAAATTGGTTTCTCCTCTGGTCAGCCACATTGGATCCCACATTCATTCTTGGAAATGTGAATGACCAGTTTTCCCAGCACAATTTGCTAAAGTATCTATCTTTTCTCATGTGCAAGGTTTTTGACTCTTTACAAAAGTCAGCTGGTTGTAGGTGCATATAGTTGTTTTTGCATTCTCAATCCTATTCCATTGGTCAACATGCCTGCTTTTGTGTGAGTACCATGCCAATTTTGTGACTGTAAGCTTTGCAATATAACTTGAAACATGGGATTGTAATACCTCCTGATTTTTCTCTTTTTGCTCAGGGGTGCTTTGGATATTCAGAGTTTCTTCTAGTTCCGTGCAGATTTTGGGATTATTTGAGTTCTGTGAAGAACACTCTTGATGTTTTCATTGGAATCACATTAAATCTGTACATCAGTTTTGGCAACATGGACATTTTGACAATATTGGTTCTGCCTCTCCACAGGCAGGAGATATCTTCCATTTCCTAGTATCCCCTTCAAGCTCTTTTTTCAGAGTACTGTACTTTGCATTATAGAGGTCTTTCACTTTCTTGATTAATCTAATTGTAAGTATTTCATGTTTTTTGAAGCTACCATGAATAAAATATTTTTTCCTCATGTCTTTCTTAGTAAGTACATTGTAGGAGTACAGGAATGCTATTGATTTTTGCATGTTAATTTTGTGCCCTGCCACTTTGCTGAATTTATTAGTTATAAAAGTCATCTGCTGAAGTTTTTTGGGTCTTCTCTGTAAATGATTAAGTCAGGTGCAAATAAGGATAGTTTGATTTTCTCTAATCCTTTTCATACCACTTTTAATTTTTTCTCTTACCTGATTGCTCTGACTATAGTTTCAAGTATTACACTGAACCAGAGTAATGGGAATAGGGATCCTTTTCTTGTTTCCGATTTTAGAGGTAATGTTGACCTTTCATATATTGCTGGCAACATGTTCATCATAAGTGACTTTTATCAGTTTGAAGTAAGGTTCTTCTATGCCTATTTTCATCAGAGTTTTTATCATGAACGAATGTTGCATTCTGTTAAAGGTTTTTTCCACATCTATTGAGATGATCATATGATTTCTATACATACTTCTGTTTATGTAATGCATTCCTTGCATCCCTGGGCTGATGGTGACTTAGTCATGATGTATGACCTTTTAAATTATTTGTTCCATTTTATTTGTAAGCATCTTGTTGAGGATTTTTGCATCTATGTTCATTAAGAAAACTGGTCTCCAAGTTTCTTTCTTTGTTGATATCTTGTGCAGTTTGGGTATTAGGGTAATTTTAGCTTCAATAAATATATTTGGCAGTGTTCCTTCCCTTTCAATTTCATGGAAGAGATTGAGTTGTATGTGTATTCTTTCTTCCCTATGTTATGGTAAAATCAATGGTAAATCAATCAGATCCTGGACTTTTCTTACTGTGTGGGATTTATTATTGCCTTTATTTCATTACTTGCCTTCATCTATTCTAGAATTTTATCTTCTTGGTTTAATTTTGGTAATGCTTATACAGAAAGTCCCTGTCTCACAAACATTTGAGTTGCAAACTTTCACAGATATGAAAAGACCTCAAATTATGAACATTCATAGATGAGAACAAATTGTGGAAGTAGCTCATATGTCTGCTGGACATTGCCACAGTTGTGTTATTGTTTGCTTACTGGATAGTGCAGTAGTGTACAGGAGTACAGTGCTCAATCAGAGCCCAGGTTGTCCAGAAGCAAGAGGTAAAGCAGTGGTGATGTGGAGGGGACTACTAGGAAGTGCAAAGCAATATACATTGTATATTTGTGCTAAAGGTATATAAGACTTAATTTGTTGGACTTAGGAATCAATCCAAACTAAAATTGCTCTTCTGAGTGATTCTTGGTGTCCTAATCTGAGAGGTCTTTATCCTGAGGGTAGCTTACTTGCTGGTCTCAGTCTTTCACTGGGAAGAGAATTTGGACAGGTGGGCACTGGGTGGTGACTGCTAGGCTTGGTGTTAAACACAACACCTTGGCCACCACTGATTTATTTCATTTCTTCTCTCATAGAGTTAGATACTTTCCCAAGATAGTGTGTTCACTAGACCTGAGCTGTAAGTCACACCAGGATAGAGAGGTGACCTTGAATCTTTTTCTAAACGCTCCTCATACTGAAATCCATCTGGTAAGCTTCCTTCATGCTGCCTTCTTGTGTTTCTAGTTTTTGTTCACCATGAGTACATTTCTGAGTACTCATGGATCATGGTGAGTGTCTTCTGATGTTCTTATGAGCACTACTAGCTCTAATCTGCCATAATCTGTCTCTCAAATTCTAAGACTTGTGGCTTCTTACATTTGCACTCATCATCACTTCAAGGTGGTAATCACATTATGGATTTATTTTGTTTCTCATTTATCCCTTTCCACTCACATAAGTCCAAGAACAAAAATCTATCTTCCTCAATGTTATGTTTCCATTGTCTAAACTAGCGTATGACATATATTTGGCCTTTAGTAATAATTGTTGAATTAATGTAATGTATGTGTGTGTGTGTTTTCTTCTTGTTACTGTCAATATGTACTAATTAAAAGAGTTATACACACTCTAGTTAGAGTTGCGTGAAACAATTCATTAGGCTACAGGAAAAAAAAACTACTGGGACTTCTAGTTGCATGTATTCATATTTTGTAATTTCTATTTTTGAATCTTATGCAGGTATAAAATATTGGGACAATCATAAGTGTATATTGTGTGTAATCAATAAATACACATTTGAGATATAAGATTAAAACTTGTTCTTAATATGTGTGTGCCATCAAAATGTTTAAAGAATACTGATTAGAAGTAGACAAGGAAGTAAATGTAACTTAATATTCTATGTATATGATATATATATAGCTATAAAATTTATTTTAGGTACAGTAACAATGGACGATACTAAATTTTCCTTTTTTTTGTGGTGATGAGAGAGAGTGCTATTAATAGAATAGGTTGATACAAAAGATTTTATAGAGGAAGTGATAATTTAAAACAGAATCATATAAGATGGATTGATGTAATGAGCATTTATAGGAACAGAGGAAGTAACACTTGCAAAGACATAAAAATGTAAGAAACCTCAAAAGTCATGCTACAGCTGAATGGGAAGAGGTGGCCTAGGAGGCTACAATGTTGAAGATTTTGGACTAAAGGCCATGGGAATGAAATCAAGTTTAATGTAGTGAGTTTTGGGGAGATGAAACAGGAACTAGATCTTAGAATGATGCTTTGGAATTACAGGAGTTTGGACACCTGTAATTGGATGCTAAGGAGTTTGGGCTTTATGAGCTATGGAAAGAGTAGCCTTTGAGGGATTTTAAAGTGGGAAGCAACATCACTTTGCAATTTAGGTGGAAGACATTCTGTGACATTCTAGTGAATGATGGCAAACAGAGTGAAAAACATAACTAATTTCATGTTTTCAGTTACTTATTTAAAGAAAAATAACTCTTACACCAGAGAATTTTTAATAATACCATAAAAATGGATCCTTGAAACAGACAAATTATATATTCTTTCTGTGTTTTTTCCTGTTGCATATATCCAACAAATATTTTTGATAATTGTCACCATGCTTCTTTAATATAATTCAGCTTCAATAGTTTCCTTTTTGTTGCACATTAATATTTGGCAACTTCTTAGGTATTTTTTAAAAACTCGCCCACACGCACCTAAATTACTCTGGAGGCTTCACTCTATGTGCCTCGAAACTGATGTCCACTTGCATTTGCCAGTGTTCCGTGACTAGGCTGTTCTATGACCTTTCCAAACAGCAATATTGTCTGTATCCTACAGTCTACAAAATCTGATGTATATCTATTATGCAGCACAATAAATATTTATTCACCTGAAACAAGGAAGATAGGTGAGGCAGACCCCATGAAAGTCTCAAGTGCCAGTTTGACATGCTTTGTCTATCTTGGGTCACTTTAATGCAGAAAATGCTGAATGTATAATTACAAAGGTTGACATCATAATTCTCATTAGCAAAAGGAAGTTGTTCAAGAAGAACTTAGTTTTAAAATTGTGATAACTTTCTTGGCATCCCATGTATCTTAGATTTTGTGAGATGCTGAGAATGACCAAGTCAATGTGAGTAAGTGGCTGTAGAACTGACACATTTGGTTAGACTGACATTCTGCACGTTGTTTTGTCAGCTTGTGAGTATTGGATTCAGATATATAGGTCCTTGGATGCAACATGCTGCAGTGAACTGGACAAGTGCTCTGTAATCTAGATGAGCCATATAACTGAGCATTTGTTAAAAAGCTCCTTTCGTTTCCCTAACCCCATCATCGCTGTACTGTTTGAAAATCCTCCATTTAGCTGACTGCTATTAGGGAGCTGATTAAATAGAGAAGACTCATTTAACTGACACAAAAGAGCTCTGAGAGTCTCCTTTCCCCAACCTCATTCTGCCTAAATTACAATATGATGAACATGCATTTATTTTTGTAATAATAATTAGCATTATTGCAGTTCATATTTTCCAAGAGAAGTAGTTTTTCATCTTTAAATCTCTGAGGCTTTGTGAGTTAGGTCAGTATTTTTTCTGTATAACAAATTCAGAAACTGAGGCACCGTGGGGTTAAAATGGAAATGACTTACTCTTAGTCACAGTGCTGAGATTAATGCCCAGGAGAAAAGACCCAATTCTGGGTTCAGACTGATGAGTAATACTCCTTCTTCACATGAGTTTTGGGGTTTCTATTAATTTTATCTTATAATAGTGTGACTGCTACCTAAGAACAGTTTTCTATAGATCAGAGAAAATTTCAAATCCATCATGATGATCACCATTGTAAAATTATTTCTACCTTATTAACTTTGTAATTTATATTTAAATGCCCCTGGATATCAAAAGCACACACATCTAAAATTTTTAGCATTTACAGTTGCACATTTTGTACAAAAATAGCTGAAATTTTAAAAGTGCAATCGATTTGGAGAAAGCAAACAATGCTACCTTTAGAAGCACGTTGTAAAACAGATAAATCTTGGAAGTTGCCTATATGCCCATTGGTAGGCAAATAGATAAAGAAAATGTGCTATCACAGCGGACGGCTACTCTGCAATAAAGGAAGATAAACTTGATTCTTTTGTCAGGAAATGGATGCCTCTTGAGACCATAATGTTAAGTGAAATAAATCAGATATACAAGATTAAATATATCATGGTTTCTCTTATATGAGAAACTCAAAATTAAATAAAGAGAAACTAAAAGATGAGTAATAGGAAGCAGGAAGATAGATCTTTCTCAAATGGGAGTGGTCCAAGAGATGGAGGAAGGTGGGAGGGAAGAAATGCAAAGAGGATGAAAAAAGGAATTAAGATATGTTATGTACATATACCAACTTCATGCAAGGAATGTGAACATTATGTACTAAATACATGCTTTTTATTTTATGAAAAAAATTCACAAGAAAAAAAAGGAGAATAACAATAGTTAACGCACTGGATATTGTTATCCTCAAAATAGTTACTCAGAATAGAAGACATAAACAAAAAAGATTCTCTCTGACATAAGAAGCAGATATTAGCCCAAAATTTTCTTTTCAATGAACAAAGAAAAACTAGTAGTATAAAGGAAACAAATTAGCATATATTAAAATATTTTGAAACAATGTAATAGGTAAGTTGGTGAACCATCTGAACTCTCCCCACGTTCTATTTAACTATCTTCCATTTTGCTCTGCATTAGCATATGTATGCTAATATATTATATATATAGTTTCTCATATAAGAGAGACCATGTAATATTTAAGGTTGCATGTCTGACTTATTTCACTTAACATTATGTTCTCAAGTTGTATGCATTTGTCCATGAATTCCTCAAGTTTATCTTTCTTTATGGGAAAGTAGTACTATATTGTGTGTAAATACCGCATTTTTCTTATCCATTCATCTTTGATGGACATATACATTGTTTCCAAGATTTAACTATTATAAAGTTTGCTACTATTAAGCATAAATATGCATGTACCCCTGTAATATAACAATTTTAAGTCTTTTGGAAAGATATCTGGAAACAAGATAGCTGGGTCAAATGGCATTCTCAGTTTTAGTTTTTTGAGGAAACTCCACACTAATTTGCCTACTGGTTGTAATAGTTTGCGTTCTAACCAACAATATAGAAGAGTTCCTTTTTCCCTACATCCTCACTAACATTTGTTATCATTAGAATTTTTGCTGACAGCCATTCTTTCTGGGGCAAGATGTTATGGCAAACTAGTTTAGTTTGCATTTCTATAGTGGCCAGCAATGTTGAGCACTTTCTATTTATGTATTGGCCATCTGTGCGTCTTCTGAAAACTGTCTATTCATTTTGGTTGCCCATTTGGTTTGGATCTTATTTTGAGGAGTCTAAATTTTTCTTTATGTATTCTAGATGTTAGTCCTCTGAAGAATAGCTGACAAAATTTTTCATTCTGTAGATTGTATCTTCACTCAGTTAGTTGCTTCCTCACTGTGCAGAAACTTTTTAATTGGATTTGACCTTATTTGTTGATTCTCTGTATTATTTCTTGTGCTATTTGGGTCTTTTCAAAAGCTCCTTCTTACACCCATGTCTTCAAGAGTTGTACCTATTTTATCTTTTAGCAGATTGATTCTGTTTTAGCCTTTAGAACTTTGATTCATTTTGATTTTCGTTTACTATATGGTGAGGTGTATAGGTCTACACTCTTCTTCATGTGGATATCCAATTTTCTCAGCACTATTTATTAAAGAGGGTATCTTTCCTCCAGTATATATTTTTGGCTCCTTTGTCAAAGATCAAATAACTGTATGTTCCTGGGGTTATTTCTGCTTTTTCTATTCTGTTCTGTTGATGCACTTGACTGTTTTCATGCCAGTGTCATGCTGTATTAATCACCGTAGCTTGATAGTAAAACTTCAAGTCTGGAATTGTGATACTAACTGCTTTGGTTTTGTTATCCAAGATTGCTTTTCTAATTTTGGTCTCTTGGTCTCTTCTTGTTCCATATGAGTTTTAGAATTGTTTTCTCTATATCTGTGAGAAATGCTGATGGTGCTTTGATTGAGATTCCATTAAATCTGTATATCAGTTTGAAAAGTATAGCCATATTGATTGTATTGGTTCGGCCTATCCAGGAAGAAGTAATATCTTTCCATTTTCTGTTGTATTCCTCAATTTCCTTTTTCAGTAATGTAGTTTTCAGTGTAGACATTTTTCATTTGTTTGGTTGAGTTAGTTCTTAAGTATTTAATTTTTTTGATGCTACCACGAATGCTGTTGTTTTCCTAATTTCCTTCTGGTGAGTCTATTATTAGTGTATAGGAATGTTACTAATTTCTGTGTGTTTATTTTGTATCCTGCTAAATTGATGAACTTTGTAGTTAATTCTAGGTGTCTTTTGATGGAGGTTTTCTTTGGGGGGGATTGTAAATAAAGGATTGTGTCATGGACAAATAATGATATTTCAACATATCCATTTCATTTCTTTCTCTTGTCTGATTGCTCAGGCTAATGTTTTGAGGACTATGGTGAGCAGGCAGGGTGATAATGGACATCTTTATCTTGTTCCTGATTTTAGAAGGAAAATGTTCCATTTTTGCCCTGTTTAGTATGATTTTGGCAGAGTAGGTTGGTCACAAATGACTTTTTTTGTATTGAGATGAGGTCCTTCTATATCTATTTTCTTCAGGATTTTTTATTATGAATTGATGTTAGATTTTGTCAAAGGCTTTTTCTTCATATATTGAGATGATTGTGTGTTATTTTGTTCTTGCTTCTGTTTTTGTGATGAATTACTTTTACTGATTTGCATATACTGAACTATCCTTGTATCCTTGGAATGAATAGTACTTGGCCATGGTGTATAATCTTTTTGACTATTCGTTGCCTTATGTTTGCCAGTATTTTGTTATGAATTTTTGTATTTATGTTTGTTGGTGAGATTGGCCTGTAGTTCTTTTCTTTGGTTGGATCCTTGTCTCATTCTGGGATCAGAATAATGTTCACTTCCAATAATAATATTTGAAGTACTCCTCTCTCAATTTCATTAAGAAATTTGAAGAGTACTGGTATTAGACCTTACTTGAAGTTCTTGTAGAATTTTATGGTGAATCCATCAGGTCTCAGGATCTCCTTATTTTTGTTACTTCTTAAATTTCACTGCCTATTATTGAGTTGTTCAAGATTTTTAAGTCTTCTTGGTTAAGTACTGGCACTTCATATGTATCTAGGAATCTCTCCTTGTCTTTTGAGTTTTTCCAATTTTTGGTATATGTGTTTGTGGAATAGTTGCTAATAATTTTCAGAATTTTGGTGGTGTATCTTGTGATTTCAGCTTTTTATTTCTAATTGCATTGGTTTTTGTTTTTCCTGTTTTTGGTAAGATTGACTAAGAGTTTGTCTGATTTGCTTATTCTTTCAAAGAACCAGCTCTTTAATTCATTGATTCATTGTATTGTTATTTTAGTTTTCCTTTCATAGATTTGTACTATGATCTTTATAATTTCCAAGCTCTGGATTTGGATTGTTCTTGTTTTTCTAGGACCTTGAGATGCATTATTAGGTTATTTATTTGAGCTTATATTGTTTTTCTTGATGTGGGCACTCATAGCTGTAAAATTCCCTCATAGGTCTGCTTTCGCTGTGTCCATGAGTTCTGGTATATTGTACCAGTATTGTCATTTAATTCTAGGAAATGACTTATTTCTTTCTTAATATCCTCTGTGATCCATTTATGATTCAGGAATGTTTTATTTAAGTTGCATAGTTTGCAGAGTTTCTATGCTTTCTTTCACTATTGATTTCTAGTTTCATTGCACTATAATCTGATAATATGGATGGTGAAATTTCAATTCTTTTGCATTTATTTAGGTGTATTTTATTAGCTAATATGTGGTCTATTTTGGAGAAAGTACCATGTGCTGCCAAATATAATGTGTGTTCTTCTGTTGTTGAGTGGAGCACTCTGTAGATATCTATTTAGTCCAGTTGTTCAAAGGTTTGGTTCAACTCTGATATTTCCTTTTGCTTCTTTCTTTAGTTGATCTAGTCATGATAACAGGGTATTGATATCCCACTCTATAAATGTATTGATTTATATCTGGTATTTTATGTCTATTAGTGTTTGTTTATGAACATGGGATTGTGGTTTGGTGCATATATGTTTATAATTGTTGTATCTTCCCGTTGAATAGTTCTGTTAATTAATATGTGATGTTCTTCTTTGTCTCCTTTTATCAGCTTTAGTTTGATGTCTAATTTGTCTGAAAATAGTATTACTGTGTACCTGCTTGTTTTGGGGTTCCCATTTCATGAAATATTGTTTTCCATCCTTTTGATTTTTAGTCTATGAATTTTTTTGTTTTAAATGTATTCCTTTTCTACAGTATACCACTGCATTTTGTTTCTTGATCTGTTCTGCTTATCTGTCTTTTGATTTGTGAATTGGGTCCATTTATATCAATAGTTACAGTTGATAGGTACTGAGTTATTCTTGTCATCATATTTTGCTTTGTATAAAGCTGTTTGGCTTTCATTGCCTTCTGGTTATTCCTACCTGATGCATTCCTCATATTGTAACTTTTGGCATTGTTATCTTCATTGCTTGAACATTTTTTTTTTTTTTGAGTGTTGGTTTGGTGTTCATGAATTTCTTCAGGTTCTCTTTATCTTGGAAATATCTTATTTCTCCATCCATTTTGAAAGATAATTTTGCAGGATATAACAATATGGATTGGAAGTTGTTTTCTTTTAGAATTTGAAACATTCATTCCAAGCTTTCCTTGACTTTAAGGTGTGTCTGGCAGTGTCTGTTGTAATTCTGATGGATTTTCTTTTATGGGTGATTTGTTATTTTCTCTAGCAGCCTTTAACAGTCTTTTCCTGTGTTGTATTTCTGGTATTTTAATTATTATATGGCATGGATTTTTTTTCTGATCATGGACATTTGGGATTCAATACACCTCACTTATCTGTATGTTAAATTATTTTTTCATGTTTAGAAAGTTTTCTGCTACTACTTTTGTTAATGGGGTTTTTATGCTTTTGTTCTGTCTCTGAGTTTTTCATTAATTACTAATATTCTTATATTAGTCTTCTTTGAGTCATCTAGCAACTTCTGGATCCATTTTTTTCATTTTCTTCTTGTTTTTAAAGCACCATTCAGTAATTGTTCATGATCACAGTCCTGTCTTCTAGATCTGACACTCTGTCTTCACATTAGTTGCTTCTCCTGCTTATACTTTTAATTATATTTTTAATCTCCTGAATTTCTGTTTGGAGCATTTTCATGAGCTGGACATTCAAGTTTTGTATCTCTTTCTTTACTTCAACTACATGCTTATTTGTTCCTTCTCTACACTCACTGGTCTTTTTTCTTTTTTTTTATTAGGGTCATTGTTATCTGATTTGTTATATGTTCTTTAAATTCACCAATCTCTACTGAACTGTTTTACCTTCATTGGTGCTATATCAGACCCTTTTACTGTGTAGTTTATGATTTTCTCCCCCTTGCTGCCCCCTGAACTGGTCTTGGGGGAGTTGGGAGATTTTGGAGGCATTTTTGTTGCCTTGTCATGTATCTATTTTTGGTTTGTTTCTGTGCTGGGGTTTGCTGCTTTCTTGGCCCGGTGCCCAGTTCTTTGAAAGTGAGCCACACTGTTGTTTATAATCCCAAACAGTCCAGATACTGGCATACAAAGAAAACCTACTGACAGCAACAACCATACCACCATGGACATAGTAGTAAAGTCAACAAAGTCGCATCAAATAGCAAATGGATACTAAGAAACTCTTAAGAACTGCTTACAAATTACTCTTAATCAGAGCAAAGAGGTTGATTATTTTAGTGAAGATACCTGAAGATACCTAGGCCACCCAGATACTGATCTATAGTGACTCAGACTTCTAATTTCTGCTGGATGTAGGCAGCAGTGCAAGAGCTCAATCATACCTCTGAACTAAATGCCATTTCCTTTAGGTCCACCCCCTCTGAAGCTTATTCCCACCAAACTGTGACTCCCACCACAGTATACAGGCCCCATGATCCTCCTGGTCTAATTCTGAGGCTCCCAAAGGATCCCAGGATAACCCTGTTTAGTTCTTGCCTTCTCAAAGCTCTCTCTCAAGGCTGTATCTCATCCAGTCTCTGTGGTAGGGTAACACTTGCATCTATCTGGTAGTGAAATTCTCCTGGCTGTTGGTCTCATTTTCAATCAGGTCAGTCTTTTGGCTTTCAATTCTTCCACCTTGTGCTGTGGAGAACTCTGGAGCAGAGACAGCTAGGTTTTAGTAGTTTGGTCACTCTCTTGCCTCCCACGTGGATCACATGAGGCCTGGGCCAGCAGCAGTGGCAGTGGTGTGGGGCTCATTATTCCTCTGTGCTGCTGCCTCCCATGTGCATCTTGTGGAGCCAGGGTGACCATGTGGCAAAGGTGTTATGTGCAGGGTGTGGAGTTCTCTGTGCTACTGCCTCTAACATGGGTCTTACAGGCCCAGTGGCTTAGTAGCAGCATCAGCAGGAATGAAGTGTACACTACCTCTGTGCTACTGCCACAAGCATGTACTAAATAAAACTTACAGTGAAGCTTACTACAGATACCTAAATGTACTATATCTTTAAACACCTTAAATTATTTTAGAACTCTCTGCTTTCTCCAGTTTATTCAGGAGGGCTCATAGTGTTCATATCTATATCACTATATTAGAATTTTCTTATTTTAATGAGGGATGTGTAGCATTTTTATTTAATCTTTTTCAATTACTATTTGTATCTCCTAATGGTCCTGATCTTTTGGGGAAGATTTTCCAAAAATAAGCCATTTTGAAGTTTTTTAGCAATATATTTTAAATATGCAAGTAAAAATTGCAGGTATTTATCATGCATTACATGATGTTTTGATACATGCATACATTGTAGAATGGCTAAAACAAGCTATTTAATATTAGCATTTCTTCATCCACTTTTCTGTGGTGAGAACACTTCAAATCACGTAAGAATCTAGCAATTATTAAAATCAATGTATTGTTATTTAATATTATTACAATGCCATACATTAGGACTTATTCCTTCTGTGTAATTGGAACTTTGTATGCTTTAAGATACATCCCTTCATTCCTTGCCTCTCACATATGAATGATATTGTGCAGTTTTTGTCTTTCTGAGCTTATTATGTGATTTACCATAATTCCCTCCAGGGTCATTCATTCTGGCACAAATTACAGAATTTCCTTCTTTTAATACTGAATATTATTCCATTGTGGAAGCAGTCATTGTATACTTAGCTTCTATGTGGGCACTTAGCACTTACCATAGTATTTCCCTGTAGACTATTTCCTCTTAGTTAAGCAGGCCCTCTGTTTTCAGGATAAACAGGGTCATGAGGATATTCATGAAGACCATAGCCATTGGAGAGCCTGGGCCCTATAAGTAGATATTGACTTATTGCTAATATATAGTGTACTTGTGAAAGATCCTGCTGGCATTTATTTCTAATTATTTCCTATTTACTCGTGAGCCAGAGTTATATTGTAAAATATTTTTATTAATGTTGGGAATGGTTCTAGTACATCATTTTTATAGACTTCTAAATAAGTAACCAATAATAAATGCTATGCACTGGGACATTCTTTCAATTTCCAAATACTTATTATAAAATTACTTGAAGCCTCAATAGTATTCAGTCTATACTCAGTTTATATGAACCATCTGAGTGCATTGGTCTCTGTTTCCCTGTTTGCAATGTCAGCACAGTTGGAAGAATCCAAAGACTTACGTTAGCAGAGCTCTTCAACCTAATTCAATTTAAAATTTGCTGAATTTCAAATATCCAATGCAATGGTAGGAACAGGATACAACCTCTTAGCTCCAGAAATTTGCTGTTCATTCAATATTTATATATATATATATATATATATATATATATATATATATATATATATATATGGCTTTCTGTCTGACTAGTGTAGTTCTAAGGATTGAGGATGAAGTAGGAAATAAAACAATGAAAAATCCTTGTCATTAGGAAACACAATCTAGTGGAGGGAGACAGACAATGAAGAAATAAGTAAAATAACCAAGTGTTGACAAATCTTACATGAAAAATTAAAAGAGGAAAGATGAATGAGGAGTGAAATTGAAAAGTTTTTAAAGGGGTGTGTTAATCATGCTCCATAGTGTTTTACGATATGAGAGTTAGGGGTCAAAAAATAACCTAGAAGTCCTGAGTTTCTTGAGGCATAAACAGAGATGAAAGTGTGACAAGATCAATTGTGATGCTCTCTAAGTAAATAAGACTGGCAAAGCTGTGAACAGAGGGCGAAAGAAAGGAAGAAAGGACTTTCCAGGTGCAAGCAGAGGTCTGCCCCTCTTCACTCCCTAGGCAGTGACAGGGGTAAT
Organism: Hystrix cristata; assembly: GCA_004026905.1. Lineage (NCBI taxonomy): Eukaryota > Metazoa > Chordata > Mammalia > Rodentia > Hystricidae > Hystrix > Hystrix cristata. The sequence continues at coordinate 48,762 of PVJO010013571.1, forward strand.
GTGAGGGCGAGAGAAGACTGGTCTATCTGTAATGTGCAGAGTTGCTGAGCTCCTTGTTTTATTCCTGTGGGTGGATGTGTAGAAATAAACACAATATGTGGTAAATTTGATCTGTTCTTTGACAAAAATTCAAATATAGTACATAAACGTACAGAGGTAACAGAAGATTCATCCTTGTTGGAAGACTTCAATGAAGAGTTGTTATTCATATTATTAAATAATTATAACCGTCATCTTTATTTTAAAGTGTTGACTTTTCTCCTTCAGGTGGCCAGATGTGCTTGCCCAAGTATACAGCAAGCAAGCGATTCTGTGGCAGATTCCTAAATCATGTATCAAGAAGAAGTTCCAAAAGTCTGCCTTGAAATGATAAGCTTTTGTAATCTGAATTCTGCTGCAGGATGTGCTTGGTTTGTGTGCTTATATAGTCTACCTGACTCTTCTGTCACCACCAACGTCGTGGGAGATCTCAAAAATTATTTGTTGAAGCAAATAATTGTGAAAAACTATTTAAAAAATAATTGTTGCAAGCTATTTCTAGTAAGATAATGTCATAAAGTATCTTTAGATTATAAATGGAGGAGTCAGCACTTTAGTAGAAGTTTCCAGAAAATTAACTCTGCAAAGAGAATTATTCAATAAGGGAGAATTTGTTGTTCACCCTAGGCATACACTGTGATAATTCTTACATCATTTATCCATTGGCGAAACTCAAGATTGTGTGTTGTTTCATTTTATAAGAAAAATATTCTTCAAATGAAGCATAATGATGCAGATAAGTTTATTTTGCACTGCTACCTTACTTTGCCCAGCCATACAACAAGCTGTATGCAGAGACCTCTCATTTGCTTTTCATAAAGACACTGGGCATACAGTCAATATTACTATCTCAAGTTTTCAGAAATGTGAACTAAATCTCAGTTTAAATAATTTGGCAGGTTACAAAGCTGGTTACAATGGAGCCGAGAGTTGAACCTGGGATTTTGCATATGCAGCCCAGCAGTCTTCTCTTACAGTCTGTTTTTCCAGAGCTCTTTATAGTCTTGAATCATCATCTATTTCAATAGAACCTCATCAACTGTCCTATTCATCATAGCACCATAATCATGATTCAAGGTATCATATCTAGGACTACAGTAGTCCTTCCAAGCTTATTTATTGTCTCATATCTCAATCTGAGTAGGTTACTATGGTAACAGGCACTTGGAAATGCACAGATAAATAATGGATTATGGATCTTCACAGATATCCAGCTAGGAAGCCTTTAATGAAAAGCCATTCCAAAATTGAAAGAATATATCTCATATATATGTTAAGACCTACATGTTGAAATCACTCATTTATAAGTATATATGTCTATCGCCAAAAGGCCCAGTAAGTCCTTCCCAAGTTAGAAAAACACATTAGAGAGGTTATTTAGGTTCTTATTTCCCAGAGTAATTAAACTAGCTTTACTTTATTCCTTAAAGCTGTCAAACCTAAAAGCTTCACAATTACCGGGTGGGTTCGTTGTTCTGCCTTGTCCCTTTCAGCTCAAATCAGAAGTCGCTTAACATTGTGCTCTTCGAGGCTGTTGTGTTTCTTGATGTACACATTTCACAGGCAAATTTTAAAGCAACTTTGACAAACGGTAGTACAGTATCTATGGATGTGGAAAGCTGGGAATCTGAGCAGTCTGGAATTCATTTTGTGTACAGAACAGTTGAAAAAGCCCAGTATGCTTTGCCAATACAAAAAAGATGAAAGAGCACATGAAATCTGCCTCAAGGATTTGAAGACTCATTAGTAGAAGAAGGATTTTATTCTGTAGCTCTCTCTAATGCCATCCAACTATAGCAGGGACAGGAAGAGGCAGGTTTGATTTCCATGTACACAGTGACTGATAAATACAGAAACGGCTGCAACGTGATACCACGAACTTCTTGAGAGGATTTCTGGAGAGTGAAATGCTTAGAAATGCAAACTGCTTAGGATCCTTTCAAGATCAGAGTTACACAATTCTTGGATAACAATTGTGAACATTTGTTACGCTCCCATGTGTTTTACCTATTTTAACTAATTTTATCCTCACAAGAAATGGAGGAAGTAGATGATATGTTACATAAGCAAGGAAACCGAAGGGAAATTAATTTGCCCTGGGACATTTGAGAGAAATACTGGATTTGAGATCCAAGCCCAAATAGTTTGGTGCAATGGTGGAAGCTGTTAACTGACATGCAATAGAGTTGCTAAAACCTAGTCATGTGTGAGTTTTGCATGACCCCAAGTGTCTCCAAAGAGTCCTTTACAATGGCTGGGGCCTATGCTTTCAACTTTCCAGCAATGTTACACATTATAAATAAATAAATAAATAAATAAATAAATAATGTCTAAATTCAACTAGATACTAAAAGTACAATTACTGGCATTGTGTGTGCGCATGCATTCCTGTATTGGGGAAGCATGGTGACATGTTTGAGGCACTAAAATGTGTCATCTAATGTTGGTGCTTCAGGTATCTATCTTCTGTTCACGTCTCTTCTTTTTTTTTTTTTTT
>PVJO010013572.1:0-51293 GCA_004026905.1 Hystrix cristata
GTGATCCCAGATAAAATTTAAAAAGGTTCATCCAGTGAACCCAGTTCAGATTTCCTAATGGCAGAATTGTAAGCAGATGATTAGAATGGGACATACAGTCCTGCCATAACAAATGCACACAAAGAAAAATTAAAATCAGTGGCCTCAGCTTTGAGACTAAACAGATTGTGGAGGCTGGAAAAGTAGCCAGGAGAATGTGACTAGAGCCTAGAATACATATAAAGTGTTACCAGAGATAATGAAAGAGCAACAACCCATGTTATATAATGAAAATAAATGATGAGAATATTGTCTGTGATAACCTGGAAGGGACTTTTAAAAGCATTTCTTAGTATTGTTGATCAAATTAAGAAGGTTTCCAGACAGCTGTTGAAACTAGCAACTGGCACGCAGGTAATTCTTAGGACACTGACTGAGACAGCAGAGCTGAGTCCACCAAAGAAATCAACAGCAAAAGAGAGCTGAACCGCAGGAGGACAACGGGGCTTTCCTCAGAGAGCATTCCCTGCTCTTATGCAAAGAAGCATGACCACACCAGCCAACTTGCAGTGACACCGTGGGCCAGGGATTGTGGCATTCTCCACAATTTAAAACGGGAGAATCCTTTCCAATATTTCAATTCGGTCTCATTTGTATTGTTGGTGTGGAGAACAATAACTGATCTACTTAATTCTTAGTGTTTGGGGTCAACAGAAGATTCAGCTAAGAAGCTTAATTCATATCTGGAATCGATTTCAGTAATGCTGTTTTGAATTTCAACATGATACCATAATGGTAGAGCGAGTGTGGTTTTGTGAATGGAGGGCCATTCCTGGGGTGGCAGTGGGGAAATTCAGCAAGTCATTTCAGTACAGTATTCCATTAGATAGCTTCCCTCAACGTACTTCCAAGTATCTTGTTCCTCGTGTAGCTCCTCATATCCTCATTTCACAAGAATGAAAATGGGAAAATTCACCCATAATTCTTCCCTTCCCTTTTCTTCTATACTGTAGAAAAGTTTAGACCAGATTCTTAAGAGATGAGAGACTACAGAGAGCAAAATCTTGGGAATGAGAACTCATCTTGAGTATCCCAACTGCAGTCAAGCATGTAGTAGAATTCAGCTTCATGTGTAACGTCTGTTCATTCTAATTTAGCAGGACTAACCCTGAGAAATAACAAACCAGTGTAGTTTTACATTAATAAATTTTGTATTGTTTTACTTCATGATAATATACAAATGAAATATGTGTCATTATATTTATCTCTATCACCTATCAAAATGAGGAAGAAAAAGTAGTCATAGAAATATCAAATATAAACAGTTTATATGTTTTTCACACAATAGAGCAGAAGAGAGATGATATGTAGACACTTTTCTTTTCCCATTTATGTGTATAGTCACATTACTATTTGAGTTACAGTTCATTCTTCTACGTTTAATTTGATATTTAGGTTTATGTAGTTCAGAGAGTAGGCTGTGAGATGACTTGATAAACACCAATACTTTTCATCAACAGGAAAACACCGTAATAGAGAAAATAAAATAAAAGGCCACAGAAATCATCAAGAACACAAACATGAGTGCTATAAAATACCTATCTTTAAAAATGAGGTCTCTTTGTCTACTCTGACATTTCCCTTTGCAAACCACAATTTGTTGTATGTAACAAGAACCATACATGCACATTCCACAAGTACTTTATCATAATTACAACCAATACTTTATGAATAAGATAAATGATTTCAAAATTAGTAAGCCATGGACAAAAAATTCAAGCTTAATTCCTCCAATTTCTGCTGTGCACTCAAGAAGATATTACTCATGTTCCTGCATCCAGATAAACAATAATAAACATAACTAGACATAAAGGCAGACAAGTGGAAGCTCTAGATAAACTACTACTGCTTATTACTTATCCAAATTCGTCTTTGCAAAATCACTGAAGAAATTTTAAAGCATAAAAACATAAAAAGAAATTTCACACCATGAGTATAAAATTATCATTATTATCAATTAATGTCTATAATATCTATCTAATTTAAAATCTGGCAAAACTGCATGGTTGTTAGGTGTAGTATATTTTGTCCCTAGCTCTGTCTTGCCAATTTTACTAAATATTTATATATATAAATTTTTGTTACTGAACTTCCATAAATACTTCATAATCTTCTCTGGGATAATTTATGCTTTATTTTTGCTCCACTGTAAATCCTTTCGTAGGTGAATAAAATTTTTACATTCAATCTTTAGTGATAAATGTAAATCAAATATATGTCAGTGACTAAATAGTAGAGGAACATTGGATTATGTTTTCTAAATTACATACCACAGACTTCTCATATTAATATTAAAATTCTCCAATTATCAAACTTGATGATCATTGAAAGCAGTAGTGAACTTTTCAAAAGTGGAGAACCCAAGTGTTTTATAAACAGATTAAAAACTTCAAAAATTCAACCCATAATACCCATAACCCTACTATGCATGAAAGTAAATGTTTTTCTTATTTATTTTTCTCATCCTTTTTAATGAATATAAATAGAGTATCAACAGAAAAGTCAATAAATTCAATATGTTGCCCAGGAAAATATTATGTAATTTATCACTGAGAAATAAATCTCTCTAGTATGCTATTTACCAAAAAAATTTCTATGCTTTGTTTCAAATATGAATCCTAATTTCAAATACAATATAATAGATTGTAATGATAATCTAAAGATATCTATATAAAATTTTAGTTTATATATTTACTAGATTAATAAACTCACATGATTACTATAAAGAAAATATTTCATCTTGAAAATTATTTCTATTTGTCACAACACTGTGAAAATTACAGTTCTAAACTAGCATTATATAAGGCTAATATTTCCTGATAATTAGCTCTTACGCAAATGCTGTGAATAAAATTAAAAGTTAATTTGTTATATGGTTGAAAGTTTTTCTTAATTACAGCAAAGTATAAATTAAGCTCTGATATCTTATACTCAAGCATCATGCATGCAATATTTGCATAAAATCACCTAAAAGTCTTTTATATAAAACATATATGAATGCCTCATTTGGAATTCTGCTTAAAATACTATGCCATTTAATTCAATATGAAAAAAGGATTATTTTGTAACTTTGTCCCTAAACCACCAAGACAGGAACATCAGACAAATCCCTGTTTTCAATCTCCACTAATTTTTTTATTTTATTACTTTTTTACTATTTATTTAGAGGACACTTTATTTAAAAGTGGGGAAAAAGGGGAAAGGGGAGATGACAGATACTACTTGGCCAGTAGGGAGCATTCGAAAGTGAAATACTCTCTCCACTACTTTTTGTTGCTACTGTTGATGTTTTGTTTCCCTATATAAATGGAGAATACAGAAATTTATAGTGGTTTACTCTTTTACTGAAAACAGTATGAGATATTTTTCCCAACAGGACAAAAAAAAACAAACAGGTCAGATGTTTTCTTACAGTTAATGGGAATTTTCTTTCACAACTAATTATAAGGTACTTCACTCTAAGCTTATTTTAAAATTCTTGCACAACATATTTACTTTTTAAAAATCATGAATATGCAAGATAATTGGGTGGTTTTTTTCTTACCATGACAAGAACCCTCCATCTCTTCATATCCTGTACTGCAGATGCACCTTCCGAGTGGAACCAGCCAATCCCCATCAGCTCCACAATACAGTTTAGGAGCATCACGCTCTTCAGCACTCTTTACGCAAGATCCCCTTACTTCCACCAAAGAGGAAGAATCAATCCTTGGTATAGTATCAGGAAACACGGCCAAATTTCGAACAGTGAAGGGGCACTTTTTGTAGAAAACACGAACTGAGACCAGGGCAATGCATGCCCCAATATCTTGAAAAGCGAGATAAAATCCTTTTCTTTCTATAGGTCCCACTTCACGAATTTCTGTGTTGAGTTTGAGGATGCGATCACCCAAATCCATCTGCGTAAAACTCTCATCAGCGGCAATTGTGTCGATCTTCATATACTGGCTTGGTTTGAATTTAATTCCATGGGACTCATCCGATTCCATATAATACAGGTTAAATGTTTCTTTGCAAGTTCCCAAGACCCATGGGATACTGTTACAATCCCTCAGTGTGAACTTCATTTCCACATAAATTTTCTGAGCTGCGTCACGAGAGATCCAGTTTGTACGAAGCCAGTTGTTTTGGTTTGGTTCCATTACATTGCATACCTGGTAGGTATGAATGGGCCTGTTGTGTTCATCCATTTCAGTGATGGCATCCCACTACAAAAAGGAAAAAAAAATTAAGCGGTTCTAAAAAATCAATTATTAGACTGCAATTATTGTTTTCCAATGTTTAAAAAAGTAAATGTGAATTAAAATGACATTATTCAAATGACAAATAATGATAAATGACAAATGACAAATGACATTATTCAAAGCAAGAATACAGCAGCATTTTAACCATGGAGACTTTACTTGACAACAGAGTTTGCTGAACTGACTGTCCAGAATCATACCTTCATACACATGAATTGCAGGACCAAGGGAAACTTCATTTATTATCTCTAATTTGCTCAACTGTGAAATGGAGTTGATACTACTACCTGTTTCATAGGATTGCCATAAGACATAAATTATTTAAATATATGCAAAGATGATAAAATAGTTCCTGGGATACTAAAAGAACACGAAGTAGCATCTATTGTCTGTTCAAAACAACAGAACTTGTGACACTTATGTTCTAGTTTTCATAACTGTCCTCATACCCAAAATGCCACAAATGTAGGCATTGTTCACCAGTACTCAATTACATATTTCAAGGCTATTTCAGAGAAAATAAGAGAAGATTTTATTTCTTAAATTTATTCAAGAAATATTTATCATACACTATGCAGGATATGAGAATAGAGCAGTTAACTAGCTGAACAAAAGCTCCCCGCCTTTAATGGAGATTATTTTATGGTGGAAAGACAAAAGAAAGCATAAATGGGTAAAATAAATAACATAATAAAGAGTACAATTGGGAGAAAAACTAGTTGCAGAGATAGAGAGGAAGAGGGCTACAGTTTTAAACTGAAAGCTAGAGACGGTCTTACTGGCCAAGTGGTACTCAGCCACTTAGAGAGAGTTAGTTCAGAGAGGAAGCATTAAGTGAGAATGTCCTGAGGCGGGAGTTATGGTTGTACATTAGGAACAGACAGACTGGAGCTGGAGGTACACAAAGTGATGCAGACAGTGAGGTAGGACAAAGAAATAGACTTTATAAGCTTCTGAAACGTTTTGGCATTTATTATTTTAGTGTGGATCCCTGTATGACCTTCCTTTCTATGTGTTGTACATAAACACTGCACCACAGGAAGACCTTGTTTACTCTTTTTTAAAGGAATTATTTAAAATGGATGCACTTTGAGATCACAATATTAAGCAAATCAGACACACAAGCTTAAATTATCACATTGTTTCTCTTATATGAAAAACTCAATATATAAATAAACCGTGAAATTAAAGACAGATAATAGGAAAAGAGAAAAAAAGTTTTTGTTATCCAGCATGGACAATGTATCTGATAGTGTACCTTGATTCAGTATAATTGTCTTATGTGTTTTATATGTTTTTTGGCCTATTAGTCTCATTGCTAATCTGTATATATGATAATTAACTTTATAATGACTTACAAATAAATGAAATGGATGTTAGCAAAGTAAAAGTATGTTGGGAGGAAGGGGAAAGAAAAAAATGTGTTATGTACATGTACCAATTCCCTACAATGAACGTAAGCATGCTAAAAAGTAAAAATTAGAAAAAGAAATTAAAAAAACATTTGAGTGCCTTGAAATCAAATGGTGTTACCAGTATTTATGCATCTTACACTGCATATTTCCATATTGTAAATTTATATCATATTTTTATTTTATTTGTATATATGTAATTGAGAATTATCAATAAATGAAAAACAGTTCTGGAATTGTTACAGCCTTTTAGGAAGAATGTGCTAGTCATCAGAGTTGATCATTTCTATACTAGAAATGCTAAAACCATTTCCTACAGTGAATAAGTGTTTTATTTCTTGATATCATACATCAGTGATTTATAATAAGATTATTTTACACATTCTGTTTGCAGTTTCTCATTTTAATTGGTTTTAGAGAGTCATTTAATCAAAGCTGGTTGAATTTCAATTAGTATAGTTTCCAACAGAATGGCTACTCTCTTCAGTATATAAGATGGTGATGACACTAAGTATTTTTAATTATCTACTAGAAATTTCTACAAATAATTTTGTTATCCACCAAGCAAATTTAAATGCAATCTCTATCTAAAACTTTCATTTGTAAGCATTGGAGTATATATTCCAGAAAAATAAGTTCCTTTAAAACTGAGGATATAATTTTACAACATATACTCACTGTTAATCAGGAGTGCTCCAATGATCTCCTGAAATTTATATAAAATTACTCATCTAAATTCCTTTTGCTCTAGCATATCATTTGTCTTATGTTATTCTTATACTTCAAATTAAGAGCGAACGACTTATTGAATCGTCAGACCAATCATTCCAAACAGAACCATGAATCAAGATAATATGAAATAAGATATAATTAATAATAGTATCTCAGAACCAAACCGTCAAAACCAATGTGCAAAATTCTCAGCATTTCTCAGGAAAATCTCTAAAGGACTCATCTAGTGATTATTCTTATTTCAGACATATTTCTAATCAGAGTTGATTTTGTTTTTCAGAGAACACATATAATCATTGTCATTATTATGTCCTTTCATCTGATAACAGAGTAAAAATCTATATTCCCAATAAATTCAGTTTAAATAATTAAATTTTAATACCCTGAGACTTTAGGTTTTCATGTTAACAAAAAGCATTAACATGCTCATTAAACAATTGTCTTAAAATATGAGAATAATTTATCTGAAATGTGAAAAATTATCTCTTGTTTGGAAAAGTAATTTATGAAATTGTTACATTTAATAAAAATAATTTGGTTTGGGAGATATTTAAAAAAAGAATGGTCAGGAGTAAAGTCAATGAAAAATATGAATCTTCTCAAATATAATGCAAAAGAATATTTAAAATGGTATATCATTTTCCATATTAAATTTGTGATGTGTGATGAACAATTGTATTTCTTCTGCTCCCATTTATTTAAAAAAATTGAGAGAATTTGCTAGTCATCACAGTTGATCATTTCTATTATAGTATGTTGGAAATGGTGAACTGGATACCAAATCAGTCAAAACAGATCAACTGCTATATCTCTTCTTAACCAAACAGAGAAAATAATTTATATTACATTAGATTCCCTGAAACAAGAATAGAAATTCAAGACTGGCATAAATGTAATGAGCTATGAAATTCACTATAAAAATATATTTGTACAGTTATATGAACTTTTCATTACCATTTTCAAGTATTAAAATCAACAGGGCATCTAAAAATTGGGGACCCAAAGTAAGAAATGAGTCTGGAGGGTTCACACCTCTTATGTATAAATATTTTTTAATGATAAATCATGTTTAAAATACAGATTTTTTATTTTTACTTCATAAAGATAACTTCATAAGAACTGGGGAGGCCAGTTTCATATTCAAAATACCTGGGATCCTCAGAATTGCAAAGGAACGTGTGGTGTGTTCCACGCACAGCCAGCTCCTAACTGTAGTCAGTCCCACTTCTACTCCATTCCTGACTATTTCTATCCCATACTATAAGAGGTTTCACATGTATGAGCAACTCAGTCCTCCTATACAAGTGTGTCCTCCTTAGCAACAAACAACTGTCAACTTTGGTCCTCCACTCAACTTGGGTTGAGGACACCAGTGTCACAATGTGTCTAGTGGAACATCAATCCAAGGAAAAGCTGTGGAGTTCCTGACAGTAGACTTCAGCCCACCTGGAGGCTGAAAATCAATACTATGGTGCAGAAAGAAATCACAAGATTTAACTGGCCAGCACCTTGACCCTTCCCCTATAAACAGAGGAAAGAAGGGGCAAGACCATCTAAAGCTCTAGCACAGACCATGGTCTTCTTTCTTGATTTAAGGATGGTAATCATGATTAAAAATCCACTTGGGAATATAAAATACTACAATTACTCTTAATAACAAAGAGTTAAACATAAAAATGTATGTTCTACTGCATTAGTGTATGGTTAACATAAGAATTTGTTTAAAAAATAACTTTCTACATCATAAAATACATTGTGAATCCTACAAATCACATGTTAATAAACAATCAACAATTTTAGTGCATTTATAGCATTATGCTAAATCTCATAAAAGGAATGAAAAAAGAAGATAATAAAGTTTGCTCTCATTGGACTTATTATAATAGTTTATTAAGAAAAGATAATTGATATCACAGCTTTGAGTAGAAGTAACAATGGAATAGAGTATTGATAAATATTGTAAGTGTTCAAGGGACAACACGTTCATGAACTAGAGTTATTTGGAAGGCTTGGCAATGAAGGAGGCACTTGAAGCTTAAAGAATTAAAAGATTTAGTAAGGCAGAGAAAGAAACTAGAAATTCGGGTATAAAACTAAGCTATCTGTGTTTACTTTTGGCAACGCCAGCCCTATACCACATAAATCTTCCAGTGGATTAAAGTTTCAACTTCAATACAAAATTAAATTAAATGATTAAATGCAGAAATTACAAGGTAGAAAGTATGTATCAAATCTGCCACTTATTCTAAGCTAGTTATTTGTGTCAGCTGCTTGCTTTGGATTCAGGCGCTGAACCCAAAATATCACAACTCCTTAATGTCATGTTTGCTTTTTTTTTTTTTTAATATCTTTCATGTAATACTTAACATACTATTTGCTATAACCGATGTCTGGAATGTCCCCCAAAGGCCCATGTATTAAAGTCCTCCAGAGAACTGGGAGGTGGTAGAACTTTAAATGGCGGAAGCAAGTGGGAAGAGTGTTAGATAACTGGGTACCTAGCCTTAGAGGGGACACTGGGGCCCACCCAGGGTCCTCCTTTGTTCTCTTTGCTTCTTGCTGCCATGAGATGAGCAGGTCCTCTGCTGCAAAAATGCCATGATTTATTACACTTCCATAGGCCCAAAGATGATAGGCCCAAGTGACCATTAACTGAAAACTCTGAAACTGTGAACCAAAACAATACTTCCCTCCTTTTAAATGGATTATCTCATGTATTTTGTCACAGTTATGGAAACATAACACTCCATTATATACTAATTCACCAGTATAATATGTAGAAAAGAGCTCAGCAAGGCAAAGCAAATCATACGTTTCTGTAGAGAAGAACATTTGCAAATTATTTCTGATTTAATGGCCAAGATGACTAGAACAGTTTCTTCTGACTTATGATCATTTTATGAGCACTTTCTTTACACTGAAGACTATATAGCTGAGTTACAAAGTTTGGAAACAGAATGTTCTGCTCAATGAGAAGTTTTTTGGTTAAGCAAGAATGAGTTGTAGTTCAAAGGATTTTTCCGTATGTTATGCGGTCACCTTGACTGTAATGGAACTATTTATATACTGAAGTTATATACCATTTATAAACTATATACTGCACTTAAGCTCATTAAAGCTTTTTTACAAGTGTAAACTCACTGGTCCTTATGAATTCCACACAGTAAGACAGATATTTTCAACTTTGCAATATCAGTACAGAACCCAACATTCATAAAGCAATTGCCCAGCTTTGCAGTGCCCAAAGATGAGACCCAAGACATCTAACTTTGTTTTCTGTGTCCTAGGATTTGTGATATCCTACAAAGTCCGCTGGGGGGAGTTGGGAAGATGGAAAAACTGCTTTTCAGCAGTTCTTAGGCACAGCATAAAGCTTGGACTGATGTATGTTTCACACACAAGCCAGCCAGTCCGAAGTCTAATGCACCAGCCACCACCTTCTCTAATTTTTACCCAGGAAGCCAATGTTGTTCTTGCCTTAAATCGTGCTAGGCTTGGTATCAGGTACTTAGTAACAACCCTTATAGTACAAACTCACACAAATTATTGCAATTAGCCATTCTAAGATCTTTATTTGGCCCTGCTTTTCTTGTCTTGCCTTTCCCTCATAAAGCTCCTGAGAGGCTTCCGGTCTAAACTCTTTTCTTCGGCCACCTGACTAATATCTCTGAGGCCTTTCACAGAATGTGCTAACTCCCGCTCTCTGAGACTTGTGAACATAACAAATTTCTTCCTAACACTTATTCTCATTTCTTTATGCAGACACACTAACTTTATCCAACATGTATGTCGTTAGAATAAACACTCACATAGCTTTTAAAAGATTCTTCCTGGAAATTACTCAAAGGACAACTTATTCTTGCTAAACAAAAAAGTATTCATTGAGCAAGAAACTCTAAATGACAAAACTTCTATTCGCCACACGTCATTCAAGTATCCAGTCCTTGATTCAAAGAAAACAACTCATAAAACAACCATAAAACAAAAGTTAATTCTGTTTTGCTTTATATGGGCTGTAAGAACAGATACAATTTGCAGGGAATTCTGTTCTGCAGAAGCATGAATGACTTCATTTTTCTTTCACTGAGCTCTTTTCTATGTTACATATTGGTGAATTATTTTATATATTAGTATTCTGTGTCTTATAAAAAAATAACATGAGATGGATGAATTGGCATAAGGTTCAGAGCCTTATATAAAGGATTGACCAATTTAATAGCAGAACTAATGAAGGGTTTCGGCTTGTAATTTCTTGGATTTTCATCTTGTAATTTTGCATAGGTTAACGCATATTTAAGTATTTCACAGCTGAAAAATAACTTGTATGTATATTTGTTGTAAAGAGAGGTAACAACTTTTACCCACTATACAAATATAGTACAGGGATAAAGTTGACCAAAATACATGCATACATCTTAGTATTTTATAACAGCTGAGAATATTTCTCCACTGATGTACTCTTGGCATCCCCTTTTGAAGTGAGTACATGTTAGACGTGATAAGAAATACATATAAAGAGCTTTGAGAAATCTTCAGTCCATTTATGCCTGAGGCTTCTCTAGACACATCTCCACACATAAGTGAATTTTTGTTTCCAAAGCATATAAAATAAACTAGCACAAAAAAACAGAATACCTTTTGGGCATCAAAAGTTAGAGCAAGAAAATTAATCCTTAAAGCAACTAGCAGCCATTGAGAAATCAGAAATCAAGTAGCCTTTCTAGGATAAGAATGTTCAGATACTTCGCTGGTAAATTGAGCCACATGTCCAAAGTACTAACACGAAGCTCTCAAAATTATATTTTCTTCTTTTTGAAAATCTTTAGAATTCAACATCAATATAAACTTTTATTTAAAATAACTGAAGATAATATATGAGATATATAAGGTAATAGATAAGATATATAAGATATATAAAATAAAAAATAGTTTCTCAAAATAGTATATGTTGGACAACTAATTTTCAAAGGGCATTAATAAGTCTTAACAACTTTAATTTAAAGCACCTTGCAAAAGAAAAGATCAGTAACTTACCTCTTCTAAGATGCTTGCCTCTTTTATCTAGAAAAAGATGGGGGAAGTGAGAGAAATGACACCATAGATCCTTTAGGATCTTAAGTAGTGGTGTGACTGGTCTGACTTCACAGTGGGGAGGGTGTCAGTAAAAAACCTGCATTACATATGCTGATAGTGGGGAATAAGGCAGGAAGCACTCTAATAGCATTGAAGCATGAGAGGGCTATAACAAAGTATTTTGGTGTTTATCTTTACTTATGCTTCCTAAATGACTAAACACTTCTTTACACATATGACGAATCATTTTCCTCTCTCCTCTTTTCTTTGCCTATCTTTTTAAAATCGTATGCTGTAATGTTATTTACTTAAATACTAAAATTAAGTCCTGAATTTATTTTTGCCACTATTTGTAACACATACAAAATAGATGCTAAAAGGGAGAAAAATATGTGAAGAAATTTTTTCCTGTTTTTTTCTCTTCCAAATGTGGTTCTGATAAATATATGAAGGAAAATTTATGCAGATAGACTGTTACAAACCATTATTTCAAAGATATAACTATAGAGGCCAAATATCTTTTAAAATTGGCTATCATTACACTATTAGATGATTAATATAGTAACATAAGAGAATAATTAATTTTTATACATTTCAGAACAATCTAAAGATAAATTTAAAAATCAAACAAAGAAACAACAATAAAATGAGAAATGTGTAAGCCCTAGTCAGATTCTTTATACAATTTCTCTCAAAGTATTTTGTAGTTTGAGACTATAAATCATTATCCCCCTGCCCAGATAACTAAATTTAAATGGAAGAGGGAGGCAGAGAGGGGAAGATTATCTAAGTTCATTCTAAAAGTAACAACAGTTGAGAATAAAAGGAACGCTTCATTTGATGAAATGACATACATGTGATTTGTCCCAAACATTCCTCCTATTATGTTGAATAAGCCAAATAAATTACAGTTGAAGGTACACAGGCATCTCATTAAGTACCTCTGTAGTAGCTTAATTCTTAAAGCATATGCGTTTAACATTCTCTATCAAAGAAAAGTTTCTTAAAGGGCCTTCTTATTTTAATGTGATATTTTCTTCAGAACCACTTAAATACTCGATTTGAGTCAATATACTGACATAAACTTCAAAAATTAGTGCCCTGCATTCTGCTTCTGGGCATGTAGTTAATAACATAAATCTGTTTTTGCAGCAGAAAAGTGAAGGCTCTTCATTTAAATGATAACTGGTTTTGGAGAATAAAATGAGAAGCAAAACATATCATGTGCAAATACACTTCTATTTCACTTTGGGCAAACATAAAACTTTTTTATTAGTACTACAAAGATATTTAATAAAAAAGGTATGAATTCAATGATATATCTGTAAGACAACTGCAGAGACTAAGTAAGTCTTCCGAATAAATTTGTCACTTTTGGTAGATTTTTCCTATTAATAAGACCAAAATATTGTAGCAATAAGAATAAATGTCACTAAGAAGAATGGTTATCCCATTTTAAAAGTTATCAAATATTCGTGAAGATTAACAATTATATAATATAGTCCACTGCTATCGCCAAAATTTGAGATTTTTTTTTTTTTACTCAGCCAATGAATAACACAGTGCAAACACCATCACTGAATATTTGCAGGACTTCAACAATTAAAAGGTAGTTACCATGTATCATAATTATTTAGACTTATGTTAAATAATATGACTATCGTGGTAGGTTGCACAGGACTTCACAAATATATAAAGCATAGAAAAATAACCTTAAAATGATACAGACTTTGATTCATCTATGGCAGTGCAAATGAAGTCTATTATCCTAGTTTTACAATAAGAACGCTGATTTAAAGAAAGGAAGGCTCATTACTAAAAGTATATGGAATGTTCTATTGATGCATATAAAGGCTTTTTTTAAAAACTTGAATAAATTGAAGTAGAATAGAAGTTCAATGAAAGTAGAACTTTATCCTGTTCTTTACTTCATCCACCTTACTGGGGAAATATAGTACTAGGATATTAGTAGGTTCTTAGTATTTGCTGAATATGCAAATGAATAACAGGTTTGAATTTTTATAATTATGAATGCTTCCACTAACAGGAGACTTACTACTTAGTTCAAAATTCTAAATAGCTAGGTGTGGTAGTGCAATCCTATAATTCCAGCACTCAGGAGGCTGAGGCAGGAGGATTACCATGATTTCCAGGCCAGACTGGGATACATACTGAGTTCAAGGTCAGTGCGAACTACAAAATGAGACCCTGCCTCAAAAACCAAAGCAAACCAAACCAAAGATTCTAAATGTCATGCATTGAGAAATATGTAAAAATTTTAGCAGTCTACCAAACTCATAGTGTTTTTTTTTTTAAATATCAGAGTTTACCTGAACAAAGATAATTCAGATAGCTGAAGCCCAAAAACATCGGATGACTCTCTGTGCATTATGTGAGCACACAGGAGTTCTGGCATGAGAATCCAGGTTTAGAATTCCTCATGCGTGTGTGTGTGTGTGTGCGCATGCGCGTGTGCGCACGCATGTACATGCGTTGTAAGATGGAAAAGATGGAAGGAAGGAGAAGTAGGAAGGAAGGGATGATATCAAGAATGTATTCTGCATCAGGTGAGGTGAGTGAACTAAGTAGGTATTATCCAGGTCTCCAAGGTGTCTTTTACTAAAGAGGGACATTATTAGAAAATGACTTCTTATAGATCCAGTCAGATCATTTATTTTCACTCTGATTAATAATAAGTCAATGACCCTGGTTAACTTTCTATTTTGAATGACACCATTTTAAACAACGTTATTTAAGTATATTAACTTATGACTTGTTGCTTTTTGCCAACATCAAGTATGAAATAAATGAATATTCAAAGTGTATGTGCTAATGCAAATTGGGAGATGAAACTCCTGAGTGTGTGATGTTCTACTCGCATTACTGAGGAAAATGACTAATGCAAGAGAAAGGATTTAAGCATATTAAATGTTGCTGAAAGGTCTAGTGAAACAAAAATAATTTAATGTATGCTTGATTTTTTTAACAGAGAAGTTCTTGGTAACCATAACAAGAAAAAGTTAGTGAACATCAATTTAAGCAAAGGAACAATCTTCATGTAGAAATCTGGAGCCATTATTTCTTATTACAGATATATAATGTGTAAAATAAATGTGGAAAGAATCTTTTTGACTCTTAAAATGATGGTCTTCTACATATCCTTGATGTTATACTCTGGCCCTTAATGTTGATTTGATGCTTCACAGTGATGTCTATTTTGACTTGGTTTTCCAATATATTTTAGGCTGTTACAATCCAATTAAAATTATAACTTCATTTAACACTTCAGTACCATGGGAATGGCTCTTGTTAGGCCAAAGTTTGCTTAACATTTGGATCCCACATTTGAAACTCTATCTATGATCATCAGCTACTTTAATGGCTTCAAAGTCAGATGGGCTTCCCGGTTAGACTTAAATATGGAAATGGCATGTGTCATATATGAAAGTCTGACTTGAATAAAATTATTATAGGTTGCACTGATTGATAATGTAGAACATGTTTGAATTTATTGATTCTTTAACACAGCATATAAACACAAATATAATGGGGAAAATGTAAAAGCATAGGTATCACTTTTCCAAAGCAAAACAATTTTTCTATTGTTAAAAAATATTTTAAAATGTCAAATTACTAGAGGAAGTTTTAAAATTGCTGACTAAGTTGGGAATTTTGCTTATACTCTGTTTCTAATCTCACAATTTATTAATTACCCAGAGTATAGTTTAGATGACTACATTATTTCTGTAAAATTGTTTAAAAGAACTGCATGCTTTTTATAAAATCTGACACAATGATTACGGAGCAATAAACCAAAAGCAGTTAATAAACTTGTCCTGTTACTTTAGACAATCTGTAAAACAGTTTTATTAATCTTTTCTTAGGGGGAAATGAAAAAGAATAGTTGAGACTGAGTAAATAACATTGCTTAACAACAATTCGCTTTGCAAATTTCAAGGAAAAAAATATATCCTTGAATACTGCACATAACGTTCCACAGAATAATAAACTGAAAGTGCTGTTAGCATAGCAATAAAAACTTTACGACACAGCACACACCATTTAAGGTCACGTTTAACTCTGAAACACAGTATATACAACCAATGAACTTATGCAATTTTGTACTTTGGTTCTTTGCATCAGAAAAAATTGTGTTCGTTATCATATATACTTCTGATTATTCCAGTATACTTGAGAGAAGAATGAAAAGGTGTCACAAATGAATATTTACAAAATACATGGAAAATATATGGAAATATACATAGAAAATATATTTGTCTGTGTGTATGCTTATTTGCTAATGTTAAAATTATCTTTATGTAATTTTACATTTTAATCTAATTTCAACTTTACAATTAAATCCAGTAAACAAAATAATATATATTTCCTAAGTAGTTAAAAATTAAAAGGACATGAAATTAAGATAAGTGCTACATATAATTAAACAGATATGGTTCCCATCACTGTGTCTTGTGTTTGTAAGCTTAAGCACAGATACCCATCAGATTGCCAAGAGAAAATATCTCCCAATAATTGAAACACACACACACATACACACACACACAATTCTTACACAACTGTATGTTGGTAATAAAGTCAACAATAAAGCAAAATACAGTAATCCCAAACAGTTACAAGCAAATCAAAGAAAACATATTTATACATGATGATTGGTATCAATAGTTAAAATATGACAATATATCGAAGAATTCTAAGATAGTATTCAAGCTGCTGATCTAGATAATATTCTTTCAGAATCTATTATGAAATAATAATGCCGAAAAATGAGAAAATGCTATTCCACCTTTAAAATGCATTTGAAAAGGGCAATGGCTTTTTAATGTATTTATAATATGTACTATTGAGAGGAAAATTTGAATCATAAAACAATGGGTACACTATAATTGTAATTTTGAAACAATGTATTCATGTTACATATTTCATACCTATCTAAATTTATGCATATAATTTATATGTGATATTACCTATAAGTAATATAGTACGGTGTGTGCATGCATGTGAACTCAAGAGAAAGTATAGAGGCACAGAGAGAGCTGAGGTATAATCTCTTAGAAATCTGAAATAACTATTTCTCAAAGAAGAAGTAATCAGGATTTTTTCTTTTGCATATTTTATGAATTTTTAAAATTTCCATAATTTTATGCTTATAAAAGGAATGGAAGCTATATTCTACATGTAAGGATAAAACTCATTAAAACACAGTTTCCAAGCACAGAAAATATACTTTCCTTAATTAATTCTGTAAATTTTATATAATGCTGGTGATAAATATATAATCTTATTTACTACAAAAAAATTGAATCTCTTCCCTATAAAATCTAAAAGCAGTATCAAAAATAAAAAGATGGTTTAAACTATCTTGGGAGCAGATATATAAATGCTCAAAATCTCTACCCATGTAGCCTTACATGAATTCAACATAACTTCCAAGGAATAATGAATTTCTAAGCCAGCCACCAGAAAGTTCCTGTCTCTCTGCATCAGAGCTTTCCTTCCACACTCTCTCATGGTTCTAAGGCTGGGCCCTGAGAACCCACAGTTCCACTTTGCCAGCTGACACCTGCAAGGTTCTCAGAGTCCTCTGAAAAACTAAGCCTACTGGATGACTTATTGCAATCTGTAACACAGATGGCTATAAAGATATCTCCTGCATTTATCTATAAATTCAACTACACTGTAGTCACATATTTTAAGAAAGTAAAGTCATTCTAAAATTCACAAGAATATCATTTCAAAAGAATATTAGTCTTTTAAAAAAAATCCTAAATAACTTGTCCTACTGATGTTGCATTGTAATTGTATAGTAATAGAATTATGTGCATCAGGACAACAGGCAAATGGATTGTGAAGTGTGATACAAAGCTCAAACACAAACCATTTTCATATCAAAAGTAAACATCAAATAAAGGATGCACATAAAATCAAGGTGCAACTGATGGGCCGTTTTGTAGAAAATCTGCCTCACTACTCACTATACGAAGATGTCTCAGTAAGTGATTAACTACAAGAAGGATTGTCCTCAGAGTCATAAAACCTAAATGTGAAAGGTAAAACATAAAGTTAACAGTGTAGAGAGACATTGGTAGTGTGGAATTGAAAAACTTCAATAAATACCTGAGGTATATAGGGAAAGATAGGTGAATCTGATTAGTTAGAAATTAAGGCTTTCTACTAACCAAAAGGCGCCACAGACAAAATTCATTGATGAAAATTTCAGATGCTATTTACGGTGTTATTGCCTTTATGGGAAAAATGTCTATACTCCATAAAGATTTCTAACAAATCAAGAATTTAAAAACAAAAAAGAATGTAAAAGCAATTATCAGAATAAAGACAATATACAAGCATGAGAAAACGGAGAAACTTCCCAAAATTTAAATTAAAACAACACTGGAATAACATATTTGGTTGATTAGCTTGACAAATTGTGAAGGTTCTCAATTTAAGTGCCATCACTGTGGCTGTTATCCTCTGGCTCTGCTATGTTCCCCACTGGCTTATGTGATGAAGGCTCGATCCAGATGGCGTCACCACTGGGAAACGATGGAACCTTTAGGAGTTCAGGCCTACTTGGAAGAGGCGAGTCCCTTGCAATGCACCTCTGAAAGGTATATTTCGTCCCTGTATCATTCCTTTCTCTTTGCTTCCTGGCTGTTACAAGATGAGCAACCATGTTCCACCGTATCCTTCTCACCATAATGTTCTGCCTCATCACAGGCCGCACAAACAAGGGAGCCAAGTGACTATGGACTGAAATCTCTGAAACTAGGAGCCAAAATAAACCTTTTCTCCTTTAAATTATCTCAGATATTTTTTTCATAGATATGAATGCTGACTAACACAGGGATATACACGTATACAAGTACACTTCAAATACTATGGATGACAACACATTCTTGCAGCTATTATGGTGAACAGTCTCTAAAGGGCATTTACATTAAGAATGCACATACCCTATAACATGCATCTGTACCCTTTACTGCTCTAATCATCCACTTTCTTCATCACTTCCCCTTCCTGATCCATGTTCCCTGAATCTTTCAAATAAGCCTCACACTAAAATTCTTTGCAATAGCCTCTGGGGGACTTGCAACATTTGTGTGAAACTGATTCTAGGAAGCAGATAGCCCAATAAATGTACTGGCTACACAGTCACAGAGACGACACTTCTAATGATAAGTGATATAGCAGAAGCCCTGGCATCCTGAAGTATCTCAGTTGCTACCATTCAAACACACAGTACAGTTAGCCAGCATGCAGGTAGAAAAGTGACACTCATTCATGCAATATATCTAGGACTGCAGACAATTACAGCGCCGGAACAGGTAACTATAAGGACAGTGGTGACTGGTAAGTGCCTTTTGTGCACTGAAGGAAGATAAATGACATACTCACACAGCCAGACTGCATCTCATGGCACGGCTTGAAACAGAAGGCCTTAATAATAGCATCTACAGACACTAGTCACTTGTAGCGAAAAGGTAAACAAGCATGCGAAACAAGACCAAGACCTGATTGTACAAGGAAGCAAATGGTAGGGAAGGATGAATTCACAGCAAGTGTCTCCTATATTAAAGTTAGAGGTAGAGAAGGATTTAAATTCTAGAATGGAGATAGATGAATGAATATATTTGACATCTAACTATTCAGATTTTCCTAAAGCCTCTGGACCTATAAAAGTGCCTCTACGAGAGGACTTCAGTCTCCCTTTGTCTGAAGGACACTAAGAGGTAGCAAGCAGTCGGATATCTGGAAAAATAAAATCTGCTTCCCTCAGGCTATCCCTTCCTTACCCCCTTGAGACTTGAAGGTCAGCAAGCAGGGTAAATTCTAAGAATAATCCAACTACAGAAGTATTCTCCCTTCTTTGGGATGATAAGGGCTATTCCTCAAAAGAGCTGCAGGACCTGGCTAATACGTACAGGCAAGAACTGTGAAACTATGCAGGAAATGCATCTCAACACCACTGGACAGAGGGAAGGATTTAAGGCCAGGCCAGAAAGCTGACTGATACAAGATTATTTAGCTATGACTCAGAATTTATGGCACCTGGAGTCAATCACAAAGTGTTATTAGGATGCTGCTTCAAAGTATGGAAAAGGAAAGTTGATAACCTAGAGTCAACAAAGTAAAATGCTTGTTCAAAGTTTTGATAATAGAATCAGAAGAATCAAATGGGTGAGTGTACTAGAGAGGATTCATTGGAGCTATTCCTTGTTACAGAGAGGATCCCTGTGCCTCTGAACTCCTGTCTCTCTCTCTCTCTCTCTCTCTCTCTCTCTCTCTCTCACATCTCTGAGGAGGAGGAGGAAAAGGTGGGAAGAAGGTGCATGTATTGGGGATCAGGCTCTAATGAGAAGGCTGGTCACTACCAAGATCCTCACATAAAAGTGAAAGAGATACCATTTCAAAAAAGAAAAAAGATGCACAAGTCTCAAAGTACACACAAAGAAATATGAAACAGCAAGGCCAACTCCTCCAAAGTTCCAGAAGTCATCAGTGACTGAATCCAAAGACTTCAAGTGGGAGAAATTCTGGACAAAGAACCCAAATAATTAAATTTCTAAATGATTAATGACCTTGAAGAGGACACATGTAAAAGCTGAAAGAATTAAATAAGACAAGAGAATGGATATAGTGAGTAACAGTGAAGAATACACAAGCTGAAAATGTTCCTGTGATGGTCGTAAAGACAACCCTTTCCCTATAGCAAAAAGACCAAAAAAAAAAAAAAAAAGAGAAAGGAAAAAGAAAATGATAATGACAACACACCTTCCTCTTGAAAATCAGTCACAGTAGTCCTTCACAGGCCAGATTTGAAGGCTGTGGTGAGAATTTGCTTACGAAACTGTTTTCTCAGTCTCAATATGAATGATGGGATTTTTGAATTGCAGAGGACAGATAAATAGGATTTGTTAACTATAATCACTCTAAGTGCCAACTTGAGTAATTTGAAACTCGAATGGCAACCATTAGGCATTGATACAAGGGGATCTGTGGCCCTGACTAACAGACCATGATGTTCCCAGAAATGACGTAGATGGGTACAAAAGAAAGCAGTATCAGGACCAGGTGATATCACAGGCTGTCGGTTCTGACAGTGAAAAACCATTTTGCTGAACTGCTGTCTGCACTGCATAATTCTCACACTCCAAGCCCATCAGCTACACAGCAGGCCAAGCCCACCAAGCCTGCTATAGATGATAATGAAATAATTTAACTTTGTGGTTCTTTCGTTTTGTAACTATTTCTATAATTCCCTTGTCCTAATATTTCTCTCTACTCATCCAAATTCTATTCAGAATCCAGGAAATTTCCAAATGCTACATATTAAATAAAACTTCCCTAGTCTTCCCAGTACAAAGTTGTTTTTTTTTTTTTTTTTTTTTTTTTTTTTTTTTTTTTTTTTTTTTTTTTTTTTTTTTTTTTTTTTGGTGCTGGCGATCGAACTCAGGGCCTTGCACTTGCTCTACCACTGAGCTAAATCCCCAAACCCCGTTTGATGTTTGAAGTTTT
The DNA here is from genome assembly GCA_004026905.1 of Hystrix cristata. Taxonomy (NCBI): domain Eukaryota; kingdom Metazoa; phylum Chordata; class Mammalia; order Rodentia; family Hystricidae; genus Hystrix; species Hystrix cristata. The sequence continues at coordinate 21,038 of PVJO010013572.1, forward strand.
TTAGTTTGCTTTTCTGTTTAGTAAGTAATATATTTATTGCTGAAAAATGCACATGTTATCTAAGACAACTCAATACCCAAATGCAAAAATTAAGAAGTCAGATCTCCTTTATACCTTCTACAAAAATTCATGCAATGTGGTTCAAATACATAAATGCAATAGCTGCAGCTATGCAAATCTCAAAATGTAGGAGTAAACATTTGTGACTTTGGATTATTCAATGATTTCTTAAATATGACACCAAAAGAAATAAACTAAAAAAAGATTAGTTGTACCTGAAAATTAATGTCTCTATAAATGATAAAATGTATAAGCTAACAAACCGCAACAAAGCAAGAATCTGTAGGGGCTGGGGATTTAGCTTAGTGGTCAGAGTGCTTGCCTTGCAAGCACAGGGCCCTGAGTTCGATCCCCGGCACCAAAAAAAAATCTGTTAGTAAATCATATTTCTGATAAGGAATTTAGGTGCACAATATGTAAGTTTTCTGCTAACTAGATAGCAAAAAATTAACTCAATTTTAAAATGTATGTACTCCCCATTGACATGGATGGGGAGAATAGAAACAGAAAAACAAGCACCGAAAGCTTTCCATACAATTTGCCATTAGAGGAACACAAAGCAAAAGTCAAAACCTAAAACTTGTCTAGTACTTAGGGAGGGAGAGCCAGGGAGATAACAAGTTTGAGGCTCTCCTGGCAATTTAGTGAAACCTTGTCTTAAATTCTCAAAATAAAAAAAGGGCTGAGGATGTATTTCAGTGTTAATGCACCGGGTTCAATCCTCTTCACTGGAAAACAAACAAATCCAAAGTAAAACTAAACATAAAAAACACTCCATATCTACTAAGATGTCTGTCAAGAAAATAATTAACAATAACAACTGTTTGTGAATATGTGAAGTAATAGCAACTCTCAGGCATTGTAAATGGAATATAAAACAGCACAACTACTGTAGAAAGTTACTTGGCAGTGTTTCTAAATGTTAAATAAACACAGTGTTACTATTTCACTCATCATTCCACTCCTAGATACTTACTTAAGATAATTTAAAACATACTTCCACACACAAACTTGCTCATGAATATTCGTCACAGCATTATTCATACTAGCCAAAAGTTCAAATCCCAAGTCCATCAATGGATGAATGGATAAATTAGAAAATGGTATATTCATAAAATAGGTGTTTCACAATCAAAAGGATTGCTAAATAAAGGCTAAATGAATATAAAGAAATATGGCTACAGCATGAAAGAATACTGGAAACATTAAGATAATTGAAAGAAGTCAGTCACCAAAGACCATACATATTCCATTCATTTTGATTCCATTCATATGAAGCGCCATGTCAAGAATTGGCTGAATGCAGTGGTGCATGCCTGTAATCCCAGCACTCTGAGAGGCTGAGACAGAAGGATACCAAGTCTGCATCCCACTGGGCTAACTCAGTGAAACTCTGTCTCAAACACACCAAAAACCCTGTGTTCACTCCCCAGTACCACGAGAGACAGAGGAACAGAAAGAGAGAGAGAGACAGAGACAGAGAAAGAGAGAAAGAAAGAGAAAGAAGAAAAGAAAGGCAAGGCAAGGCACAAATCTATTGAAACAGTAAGCAGGTAAGTTTTGGCCTAGCAGATGCAGAATTTCTCTTTAGATTGATAAAAATGCTCTAAACTTTGTGTTGATGATTGCAAAATCCTGTGAATACACTAAACCCACTAAACTGTACACATTAAATGGCCAAATTTTATATTATATGAATTATATCTTTACTAATGACGTTTTAATAAATATGCTATATAATAGTAAGTCCCTCTTGTACATTATGCCCTTATTATTTAAAATAGTCTAACTGAAAATTCACAATCTTGAGTTAAATTTTAAAAACTGAAAGAATTGACTGATTTTTATAGTAGCTCAGAAAAAGGAGGGGTAGAGGTAGTCTCAGGGAAAGATGGACTCTGAAACTAAAATGCTGCTGAGATACTCACACCTGCTCTCTAGTGTTGTTTCTTGGCTTTGTTTCCTCCAGGTGGTGAACGGGAATTTTTCCACACGGAGGGAAGCATGGCTACAAGCAACTCCAACCTTAAATCCCTAAAGTTTTTCTTCTTAAATTTAAACTTTAGTGTTATATAGATTGTTTCCCAATCCTCACTCCATAAATTACAAACAATGTGCTCTGAGAGATTTATTTTTATTCTCAAATTTTATTTGATAAAATCAAAATAGTAGTACTGTATTTACTCCATAGTTTATTCCATTTATTTAAAGGGACAGTACATATTGAACTCATCACATAAAACTAATATGCCTTATATATTGAAATACACATTCCTAAACAAAGGAAATATGTCCAGGCTAATGAATGGAAGTAAACCCCTAATGTAAACATCAAGCATCAGGTTGATGTAGACCAATCAGATATTCCATTTTAAAAATATGAATTAGGAAGTATTATATGGGAGGTGAGGACTTAGTGGGAATACCAGTTATTATTTGGAAATAAATCTGAAAGTTTATCAGATAGTGTAATTATAAAGACCATGAGAACAATATGAAATTTTAGCCTATGAATGAACAGATTACTAGGAGCAACCAAAACCATAAATTCTCTCCATTTCTATTTTTATGCTTATGTCTCTCACTGATGGCAAACCTTTCAGAGATTTCAATGATACAAACAGCCCACAGTGGCATGCGTGCCACAGGTTCACCACGACTGTGTGATCTCTCCTTATGCAACTTGATTTATATTCAGATACTTGACTTCTTCACTGAATTACAAACTCATATTTTTATATATACGTATATGTATATATATTTATATATATCAGCCCGTTTTGAAATTCTTAGTGGCACATTACTTCCATTCTTGCCTCCTCATAATCCATTTAATAATAACAGAGAAACAATGTCACCAATATAAAAATGAAGACTGAATTTGAGAATAGAAATAACCAACAAATATGTACTTCATGATAATAGTTCACTACCATCCAATGTCACCAATATAAAAATGAAGACTGAATTTGAGAATAGAAATAACCAACAAATACGTACTTCATGATAATAGTTCACTACCATCCATTTCTCCCTCCAACCAAGAGTGGCATGCCAATAAGCAGTATGAGAAAACAGAAATATTTTAATAAATACTTCATCATTAATAATAGTATTCATTATTAATATCTCTTAAGTACAACCGCTATATTAGAAATTTTTGCATACCTTATCACCTATATTGCTCACAAAAATTTAATAAGGTAAAACTGTTAACTCACAGTTGACATTTAAGAAAACTGAGTTTTATGCAAGTTGAGTCACACAGCCCAAAGTCAGAGAACTTAGCAAACAAACTGAAAGTCAAAATCTTACTAAACAAGCCATGACAGTAGGCCACGGAGATACTCCAATATTCATTCAGCAGCTGGGTCACAATGGGGAACAGCAAACAACCATACAAACTCCCACTCCTCAGACCATAGGACGCTCTTGAAGCAGGTGCTATGCCACATAATTTTACGTGTTCTTCTTGTAGTCTAATAGTCCAGTTTTCGAGGAGATCTCATGGACACATGTCATAGGTTACCTGTTTCTAACTAGGTTAAATAAAAAGTTAACAAAAATAGTTTTCCCAGCCTCCTTATTTTCTTAACTACCGAATTACAATGTAACTTGGTGGTTTTTTCCCAAGGATTCCATTATTTTCACAAGTCCCTGTTATGTTGATAGAAATCAACAGATGACTGAAATTTATCTTCCATTTTACTTTTCAGTTAGGAGATTCTCTTAGTGTCTGACATATTCCAATTAGAGAGTCTCTACATCGTAAAAAAAGCAAGAGTTTTACTGAAAGTAAGTTAATCATGCTCTACGTACATGAAAAGATTTCCAAATACTAGTCGTCCAGTGTTGTTCTGTATTTGGTTTGAATTTTCAAAATTACCTTGAGAAGCCTGTGTCTATATGGAATATCTTTATCCATTCAACATAATCAACACATAATTTTTGTTTCTAGGCTATTTAAAATATTCTGCAACTTCAGAGACTTCCATCCATTTTGGATCTCATGTTTTGATCCACAAATGTCACTGTACTACTTTTATCCAAATTCCCTGTAATGGCTGCTTTTTAGTACTTATTTATACTTGAAGTTTCTAAGTTACTCTGCACATAATTCCTGCTGTCCTCAATATTTCAGTTAATTCCATAAGTCATTTGCTATATACAGTTTATATTTTTTATTATCATTGTCCAGGTTTTCTGTATTTAAATTTTTGTCTCTCATACTGTGGTTTGTATGTCTGGATAACTAAAAAGCTTACTAAGCTTTACTGTCATGCTGATGGGAAAAAAAAAATTCTTCTGACAAATCAATGCGCTCAGGTCTTTTTATATAAAGTGCCTTCTATTTTGCCAGAAACATCTCTGTAGAATTCTAAACTGTTATGTGCTGTTTACATACATATCTTATTTTCATTTCAAGGTCATAACACTTGATTAGAAAGAATAAAAATGTCAACAGAGTTCATCAGTTTTCTTTTCAGAACCTGGAAATTCTGACACTTGTATTGCAGCTTTGCTTCTGTTTGAAATAAATACTGTTAGTACTTATGTCAAAAAGTCAGAGCACCTGGGCACACTTAAGCTTCTAATTCACTCCTGAGGGGCAGTTCTCCTATCCCCAGGTGCCCCTCAATAGCAATTTCTCAGTAACCTCCTGGATGAGAGAAGCATGTGATGGGAGGTTTTCTTCTCATTACCAATCTTTACACTGCTTCTATTATGTATCTGGATTGTTACTTCTTTGAGAGAGACACTTGTCAAGAGATTCTTCCATACTGAATAATGTCCTAAAATGACTTTTCATGTTCTTTTTACACTATGGAGCACTTTCCAGTTCAGCAACCTTTTGACATTGACCTGTTGAAACATTTACTCAGGAATGAAGGGGCATGTGTACTCCATACCTACTGAATACTGATTCATAAATCTATACAAAAGGTTGTCTTTAAAACATTTATCACTTAATGCTACCGAGTGACTCCTCTGTTGATCTCATCAAAGCATTTACGTATCACACAAACCAGTTTGTACTTGCTTCCACTTGTGAGTATTGCTTTTGAACTGCCAATTTTTTTTAATTAAAATGCATTCAGCTGAAAAGTTATTAGCCTAATGCATGAGAAGGTGGGAAATACTGGACTTACTGACATAGATTATAAAATGAGTTTTTGTTTATAATGTATTTTAATCTTGGAATTCCATCTGTGGGGCCCAAATGGACATATTTTCAATAACTACCACTTACACCATTATGTTTAAAGTTCTGTTGTTCCTACACATGCATCAGCATAGTGTTTTCTAAAAACAACATAAATCCTTTTCAAAATTAATCTGAAAATTTTAACAAAAATGAAAAGAAAAAACTAATAAAATAGGACAGATAACCTAATGAAACAGGAGTCATGGATCCTCAGCCCTTAATCCATGATGTGCTACTCTCTAAAGATGAAGATTTCCCTTTATCTTCCTTTGCTACCGTAGCAGGAATGGGCCCTCCTGTCATGCTCCTACTCTTACTAAAAGGACAGGTCCACTGTAACAGCAAGGACGAAAATGACTGCTAATCCATATCCTACAGGAAAGAAGTCCCATAAAACAAGGGAAACACCTGAAAGAGAAAACAATACTCATGAACCACTGGAAAACTACACAAGCCCCTAGGTACCCACAGCAAAGCCATGAATACTACTAGTTCCATTCTTTTAAGTAACTTGTCTGATCACCAGCTCTATCCTCTTTAGCCCCTCAAGCTAAAGCCCTTTTCCTATTTTCTCTTCCTAAGTGCTAATAAATCTCCCTATGCCTCTGATTGAAACATCCTGAAATTCTTTTTCTATGATGAGAGTCAAGAAACCAACTCTAGTGTTGGGGGCAAGTTGACTCCTCTGTGAGGGTCTTCTGACTTCATTCAGTGACATGCCAATTTCATAATTTCCATCTGAGTTGAATGAAAAAAAACTTGGCTGACTGGTCATACTAGGAGTACTGGCACAACTGAAAATAAAACTAACTTCTACAATTTCAGAGCAAATTCTTCACATACTAAAAGCTGTTTTCCTTCTGCTTCCTTGGAAAATATGCATTACTGAATACCATACATATTCCTTGTGTTGAAATATATAAATAGGCATTGAAAACCATAAACACTATGCATAAATCTCAAGTACTTGGACAAGTAAAATTTATATTAAAATACATGGAATTCTGAATAAATGTAAGAGGCATAAATACCTATGAATAAAAACATTCATTAGTGTAAAGATATACATGACCTATTTTTTTGGAAGGCACCTTGAAAGCACATATCAAATTAATAATCTTCATCCTTTTTTATGTAGTATTTATACTATTAAAATATTTTCTTCAAAATACATCAGAGTAATGGTCATTCAACAGTATTTCTAATAGTGAAAAATTACAGGCAAATGAAATATCTACAATACGTAAATGGATACATTACGGTTTATCTGTATCATGAATATATCATGAATGCTAACAATTAATTACTCAATAATTCATTCAATAAATTAAGAACCTATGTTGTGTCAAACGGTGCTCTAGTTGCAGAGTGAAAACATAAGACAAATTTTCTGCTTTCATGGAATTTTATTTGGAGATAGTGTTTTAGAAATAAAATGAACAAAAAAGTATCAGTGGTAAAATTGCTATAGAGAAAAGTGAAATAAGGGGAGCTAAGGGTGAGTGAATGGGGCAGGTGTTCTTTTACATGAGATAATGGAGGTCACTTCTCTGATGTACAATATTTGAAACCTGACTGAGGTGGGTGCAAACCAACAAGAAATCTAGAAGAACTTCACAAGAATAAGAACTAATAAGATCAAGGGCCATAAATTAAGAGTGAACACAGTTTATCTGAGAAACAACACAGGGCCAGTACACTAAAACTCACTTTCCAAGGGTGGGAGTGAAAAAAAAATGAGTTTAAAGAAATAGCTAGGGAGGTAAGATCACTAGGACTCTGACAGACTATCCAGAAGATTTTGGTTTTTACTCTTAAGATTTCAATCCTCTGGTCAAATTTCGTCACGAAGAATGACAAGACCTGTTTAAGTTTTAAGTGGCTTGTTCAGGTTGCTACCTGGGTAAGAGGCTGACAGAGGCAAGTGAAGAAGAGATTCCAGTTAAGATGCTATTGAAATAGTGCCGGTGGAAGGACACAGACCTTGGATTAGGATGGCTACAGTACAGATGATGATTCTAGATAAATTTTAAGCTTGACCAGACAAGATTTATTAATCCTGTAACAAAGAGGGGAACAGGAAGGAATATCAAACATGAGACAGATTAGCACATGCCGATATAGAAGGTTGCCTCTAGTACACTCTCAGGCGTGACAAGAAAACTACAAAAAAATGTGCATATTTGGTCAATTTTTATTTTTTTAAAAGGCCTGGAAAGATACGTACCAAGTCTGAACTGCAGAAAAATGTGTAGAACTGTCCCATTTTTATTATAAAAATGCCTGGAAACACACACAGCAAGTTTCTCCTTTAAGAGGTAGGAGCTAAAAACTGTGACATTTTATTTCAGAGTCTTTGGTATTAGCAGAATATTCTACCATGTCTTATCTGTGTAATTTTTAACCCAAATTTAAGAGTCTATGTCACTGGAAGGAAGAAGAGATGACAAAATGTAGGATGAGTTTTTAAATAAGAAGGAAATGTAATTCTGGTAAATGACTTGTAATTTGAAATACTTTAAGTACTAAACGAATTCCCAAATACAAATTTTCAATACACAGGTTTAACCATTAGAAATATGAATCTGACCATCTGTGTTTTTCAATGATATAAATACTAAATTGAATTTCCAAATGCTATCTTACTTGTAAAAAATGTATTTGATTAGTATACAAAAGTGTATGGTAAAAACATGTTAGTGTCGGGGTATGGTCAAAAAACACAGGCTGTGGAAAAATAAGAAAGTCTTGCATTGAAATGCTGTCCTTAACACTGGAGTAATAAAGAGTAATTTTAGAAAAAATACTCTTTGCCAGGCACAGTGCTGAGTGGTGCTTACCAGGCCATTTAGAGAATCAGATTGCAAGTAGTTTACCTGTTGTCTGGATAGGTATAGAGGAGTATGCTTAATGACCATAGTCTCTTGCTGGTACAGCATTGAACCAGACAACAAATTCCCTGCCTTGGTGATGAGAAAGTACTAAATTTTCTAAGAGCTCTTGCTCTCAGGATTAGATCTACCCGTTTTCTCTGCCCTTAGTTCTAATCATGTACACTACAGTTTCCTAGACTGCTGAGAAACAGTATGTCAGTTCTTTTTATCTTTCTTCCTTCCCCGAGACCATGCTACTCTGCACGACTCCCACAGGGCACATTCTATTCTATCATAAATTCCCTGACATTAAAGATTGTCTGTTAAATACTTCTAACAACATCAAGAAATTAGGTCAGTAACAAATACTATGCAAATAATATCAATTTACCAAATAAGTTTATTCTCATTAGAATAAAAGATAAGGCATATTTTGATTTCTTTGTGTAACAAATGAGATAATGTAAGTGAAAAAAGGGGATTAAATTAGGTGATAGATTAAAAATAGGGCTAGACAGAATAACAGAAGTTATGGACTAGGGTCTTGGTTAAAAGGACAATACTGACCATGTTGGAGAAATCTTGCCTTCTGATAGATAATCTCTTAATTATGCTTTCTTTAAATTGAGATTGTAAATGGCAAAGCAAATAAACAATAAGTAATACATTTTTTCACTAATTTCACTGACAATATTGCATATCAATTCTTAACCAAGTAAAAAGAATAATCAAAAAGTTATCACCAAAATATCTTCAAAAAAGGAAACGGTTAAAAAAAAATGAAAACTAAAACTGAGTTTAAATACAAGAAAATTATATTTAGCCACTACCACTACTCTTATTTTCTAAGTAATTTTATTGGCACATTTTAGATATACATAATGATAACATTTATCATATGCAATTTATACCTGTGCATGATATAAACCTTGATTCTTCTTTTTTACCCCATTTCCCCCTCCCTTCAACCCCTCTTCATCTCTTTATTTACACAAGCTTTGTTTTCATTTTTTCCTTCTATTCTTTTTCTCTTTCCCTCCCCCCATCTTGTTCTCCTTCCCATTTGGATATTTTCTTCCTGTTTCACAGTATCTATTATACATTTTGGTCCTTACTTAAAACACGTTTCCCACACAAGAGATGTAAGTAAGTACCACCTCTCTTAAATCACTACTCACAGCAGAAAATATTTCAAAGTTTAATAATGAAGATGTAGCTAGATGTATTAGACACCAGTAGAAAATAAATGTATTATCATGGAGAACGGGAATTAAAATTTTCCTACAAAAATGCAGATTTGTAACCATGAGAATTGGATGAAATTGCACTTGAACATCTACACTAGAACAGTAAACTTGAAATTGACTTTACAGAAAAAGGAACTTCAAAAATTAATAAATAATTAGTTATTAAGGAGTAAGGGAATCTCACATTACTTCCAATGAATAATGATGATTTGTTTCTCCTCAACTTACACTGTTGTTTTAATTTTAAAAATCCAATTACCAAAGTCATTTTTCCATGAACTAATCTATTACAGCCAAGAGAATAAGCTACGGTCCTTGACTTCACAGAGTTACAGCTCCATGAATGAAAGGGCTATAACACAATGTGTACCTCAGAACCACAAAGGCACGAAGGTCACATGGCATTATGCACAGGACACCAGGGGCCCAGAAACATCAGTGGTGTTTTCTATGTACGAAGTTAAAGGCTTTGTAGACAAGGGCATACGATCAGTTTCAAAACTATAGTATGAATAGTTTCACACAGACCAAGAACTAGAAAATGAAAGAATCCCTTGTAGAGAAAAACATGAAGAATTGTGCCTACAAGATGCTAAGGGGTTGTCTCCATGGAACGTAAGACAAATAGGGAGAAAATGATACATAGCTAGAAAAACAGGCACACACCAGCTTTCCAAAAATAGTATTTGTTATTCACAGTCACTTGTGGGCCTGACAAGTCACTGAAGCTTTTAAAACTGAGGTCTCATTATTATCAGAAAACGTTAGAAAACATATCCTATTCATTAGAAAACATGAATAGGATAAATTTTAAAGAATATGAAAGACACAAAGGCTTTAATGCCAAAACTGCTGAATATGAAGACAAAAGAGATTTAATGTTAAGATGTGAATTTTTAGGTATGTTCTTTGATCCCCTTTTTCAGAGTACTGTGGTTTTCGATGTAAAGTTCTTTTACTTCATTAGATTCATTCCTAAGTATTTCATTATTCTCGATGCTACTGTCAAAGGTGGGGTTTCCCTAATTTCTCTTTCAGTGAGGTTGTTACTTGTGTACAAGAATGCTATTGATTTTTAAACACTGACTTTGTATCCACCTATACTGTTGAATTTGGTTATTAGTTCTAGGAGTCTTTCGGTGGAGTTTTTGAAGTCTTCTATGCAGAGGAGATCAGAAATGGAATCAGAAAATGGAAAGATATACCTTGATTTGTATAGGTAGAACCAATATAGTCAAAATGGCCATACTTATGAAACTGTTATACAGATTTAATGCAATCCCATTCAAAATACCAACAGCATACCTCACAGAACTAGATAAAACAATTCTAAAATTCACGTGGAACCAGAAGAGACCTGGAATAACAAAGCAATTTTAGGCAACAAAGACAAGACAGAGAACATCACAATTCCTCACTTGAAATCATACTACAAAACTACTCTGATATAAACAGCATAGTATTGGCCCAAAAAAAGAGATGAGGATCAATGAAACAGAACTGAAGATTCAGAAACAACTCCAAATATACTCAGCTACCTAATCTTTAACAAAGGGGCCAAACACCTTCACTGGAAAAAAGATAGCCTATTTTAAAATTGGTGTTGGGAAATATGGCTTATAACATGCCAAAAATTAAACCTAAACCCATATCTCTCGCCATGCACTAAACTAAAATTGAAATGAATCAAAGATCTAAATATTAAAATAAACAATCTGCTGTAAGACAAAATAGGTAAAACTCCTGAAAACATAGGTATAGGCAAAGACTTCATGAAGAAAACCACAATCACACAGGAAATATTACAAAGAATCAGCAACTTGGATCATGTCATTACGAAGAAGCTTTTATACAGCAAAAGAAATCACAGAGTGAAGAGACCACCTACAGAATGGGAAAAAAAATTTACCAGCTATCCTCAAACAAAGGACTAACATCGAGAATATATAAAGAACTGAAAAAAAATCAGATCCCCCCAAATTTAAGGATCCAATCTAACAATGGACATCTGAAATGAATAGACACTTCTCAGATGAAGAGGTGAGGACCTCTTTTTTCTTAAATATAAGAAAAAAAGTTCAACACCACCAGTCATTTAAGGAATGCAAATTAAAACAATACTGAGATTCCATCTCACTCCAGAAAGAATGGCTATCATAAAGAAATCAACCAGTAAAAAAAATGCTAGTGAAGCTGTGGGGGAAGAGCATAGAGTATAAACTGGTACAACAAATATGGAAGAGAGTAAACTGGTACAACTAATATGGAAATCAGTATGGAGATTCCTCAAAAAAATGAGACTAGAGGTTCCATTTGAACCAGCTTTTCCTCTTCTTGGTATCTTGTCAAAAGAACTAAAAGCATCATACCACAGTGATATAAGCACACCCATGTTTCTAGCAGCACAATTTGTAATAGCTAAATCTAGGAAACAGCCCAGATGTCAATCAGCCAATAAATGGATAAAACAAATGTGGTTTTTATATACAATGGAGAATCTTCTATAAAGATAAACTTGAGATGTTTTTAGATAAATGGATGCACCTTGAGAACATAATTTTAGGTGAAATAAGTGAGACACACATGTTTAAATACTGCACTGTTTCTCTTGTGTGAGAAACCCAAAGGGTAAAAAAAGACCAAAATGAATGATAAATATTGGGTATTAGAAAAAAATACTCAAATGAGAAAGAGAACAAGGGAGGGAGTAGGTAGGAAGGAAGGGAAGGAATAGGGATTAAAAAAATAATAAAAAATGGAAGGAAAACAATGGAAACAAAGTTTTATAAAAGGAGAGGGGAAGAAAGATTAAAGGGAAGGGAGGAGAATGGGGAAAAAAGAATTAAGATATATTATGTATAGGTACAAATTCCCTATAATGAATGTGATCATTATGTATGTCAAAAGTATACCAATAAAATTAATTTTAAAAAAGAATACAAAAACTTCGAATTTTCAAAAATCAACTAGCATTACAGTGCAGTTCTTCATATAAAAGCTCTGTGCTACACCAGGTGTTGCGGTAAACATGGAAAGTTCTATGAGTAGGGCAGCCACAAATGAGATTGGGCCCAAGGAATTGCACATAAACAGTAGAGGAAAAGTGAAGAAAGCATTAAAAACACTGACATTTAAATAGTGGCTAAAGAAAGGAAATAAATACAATTTAAATCTATTTGCTTTTAGTCAAATATTTCAGGAATAAGATAACTTCCCAACATACATCTTTTTCCCTGTTTCAATATCTCTCAGTTATTTAAATTGTTACCTAATTTTAATACCATATCAGTGGCTTACAATTCCCATTAAGCATAGAGGTTTAATTTCATGTGCTAATATATAACCTTATATTGCACTGTTACATGTACATCTCATAACATATCTCATTAGTCATAAAGGCAATTCATGAAGTCATTAGTTATTATTGACCTACTTTCAAAAATAAAGAAATTGATGTGTAGAGTGGTTAGGCAATGTGCCCAAAATTACACAGCTTATAAATTGAGGAATGGAGTTTTTAATCCATAACCCATCTTCTCGGTGGCTACGTTATACTGCCTTTGTATGCACAAAATATTTTCTACTACCAAAAATTCCTCTTGTCATGCTATTTTCATTTTATTAATTTCACTTAAATTCCATAGGAGAAATAACATTCAAAAAAAATGAATAGCTTCTATCAATCAGTAGCCAGGATAGAGTCTTATTTATCTTGGACTTAGTATACACTTTTAAATCAGTCACAGTGTTCCTGGATTTAATTTAACAAACAAATGCAACAGAAACAAAAGCCCTCATTTAACACCAAGTTTATTTAGCATTATGAAAAAGAATGTAAGACGCACATGAAACACTACACATGTCAACAGGCGAAAGCATAGAGTAACTCTAAGCGATGACTTCTAAATGTCTCAGGCACTCAGAATTTGAAGATCCACAGTCAAAAGAGGCAACAAAAGGTGGATGAAAGCAACCACAACTCTTAGGAATCCATCTGTTTTGGGGCCCTTACTGTTCCATACCTTGCGCTTATTCTCTGGTACACGAATATTGGTCAATTATGACAAAGTACCCTATGTCAACAATGAAATATTTGTGTTTGCTTCAGTAAGTAGTAACCTGTCCAGATTTGCCCTGATTTTACATCTACTCTACACCTATCAAATTCTTGAATTCATGGAGCAAGAAGACATCTCTGAAGATGAAGGAAAAAAAATCACTAACTTGACATTAAGACCATTCCTTCCACCGTGAATTTATTTATAGTAATAAATGACTCCTCATTTTTGTTATAATGAAATGACATTTAAATGTTGGCTATTTTTCTTAAATTTGATTGACTTTAAAATTATCATACATTTCTTCTCCTAACTTTCAGGGAAATATGGCAACATCATTAAAATTCATATGGCACATTCCTAAAGTTTAAACAATGCACTGATCCCTAAATTTTGAAATATATTTTAAGATCATTGAAATTACATCAAAGTCTAACATTACTCATAACAGAATAAAGGTTGAGGAAGCACCAAGAACTGCAGTTTATTCATGTGATAGTTAAGAAGCAATAGGATTCCAGAGGACTTACAGAACATACAGAAGCAAATAAAGTATATATGAAAAACTGATTAATAAAGTAGTCCATTTTGGAATGATACTGTCTACTTTAAAAGATGCAAAGATAAATTTTACCAAAGTATAAACAAGGCTTCCAGGTTTTGCCCTCATATATATTAAAATGTTTCTGAAAATATTAAAACATGTATAGGTATCAATTTTCTAAAACTACAGTTGCATTAGAAAACACAGTATTATTCAGCATCCAAAATATGAGATGTCATGACAGGTTAAAATATCAAGGAAATTGAAATGCATTTTACAAAGTGAAAGAGGCCAATCTAAAAAGGTTACACCTATTGTATGATTCGAACTATATGATATTCTGGAAATAGCAAAATTATGAGAAAGCAGAAAGACTGGTAGTTGCCAGGGGTTAAGCAGGAGGAAGGGATGGGCAGCCAGATCACAGAGAACTTTGTGCAATGCAGTAGAACTAACTCTACATGATACTATACTGGTGGACAACGTTATATGTGTATGCAAATCCACAGAACGTAGTGAACCCCAATGTAAACTATGGATTCTGAGCTTACATTCTCAATGTGGGCCCATAATTTGTAAAAAATACACCACTCTTGTGGGAAGTTTTGAAATGGGAAATCAATGCATCAAAACATAGGCTGGTAGTTTTTACCCACAAATTTAACCATTATGTGTATACATACATATGCACACACATCCAGATATGCACACGTATGTACACACAAATATATGTTTATATACATATGTACACATATACATACATATGCAGAAGCAGATACAGATTTAGTCTCTATTATGAGACAAAATGAGTAGGATAAACTACATTATCTCCTCTCCTGTCTTATATCCTGTGTGGAGTTCTTCCTTATCCACCAAAGCAGGTGTTTGGGGCACTGTTGCTTATCTTTTTATGTCACTATTGCTGAAGCTGATCTATTATGACCAGTTATTTTTTTACTGAAAATAGTTTTAGCACACTTACTCAAATTACTTATTGATTAACAGGTTAATGAAGTTAGTTTTTCTGTATGTCAACTAGTTAGAAAACTGCTCACTGGCCCATTTTCCCTGTAACAACTGCTGCCTTGTTTCTTTCGAACTTCACTAATTCACACCATAGCTACAAAATCTAGAGCAGCCAAATTTGGTAATGATGCTTCATTATAAAAATTAAAGAAATTTACATTACTATGTTAAAATAACTTTGATAAATGGACAGTTCAGTCTCATTGATTGGTTACTCAATCCAACATAATGTTACCAGATTGTTAAAGTATGGTTTGGATGACCTTTCTATTTTCTGTTCACATCAGCAATGTAATTTTCCATTGTTGCTTTCTAGATTCCAGGTAGATAGACTCAAAACTATCTTTGAGTTAATGAATATAAATTATTATGAAACGATGACCTAGTTTCAAAGAAGCCAATTAAGCACGTTTTTAGTCAAATATTTGGTTCTGCTGCCTAATTTTCTATATGTAAATCTGTTAATAAATATCAGAAGTCAATAATCACTGAAAATCAACTTGTTAGGGCTCACGAAAGACTGAACTAGAAATGGTATATTGAAATACCATTTCCTCTCTCATTTTGTGTGTGTGTGTGTGTGTGTGTGTGTGTGTGTGTGTGTGTGTGTGCTGGGGATCGAACTCACGTCCTTGTGCTTACTAGGCAAGCGTTCTACCACTTGAGCTAAATCCCCAACCCTTCTCAAAGCATTTTTAATTTGATGCTATAGAAGTAAAATAAAATGTACCTGCTTCAAACAGTAATCACAATATGACGTAATTATGATAAAGGCTATATGACAAGTACAGTTTACTATCAAGTTTTCTTTTATAAAATGTCCTAAAGTTTAGAAGTGATGTGCTTTCCTTAAATAGATATATAGACATGTAATATTATAAATTAGCTGTTACATATATGCAAAGATAATTCTCAATTTCTGTGTATCTATTATTTCAGATTTTAAAATATCACGGGTATTAAATGGCTTATACAGATGTAGTAACACTGAATGGTTGGTTATAAATAAAGAGTGGGAGGGAAAGATTAATAGCAGTTTAGCCTCATACAATTTGATTTTAAGAAAAACATGGATGTTTCAGTAAATGAAGTTAATGTTTCTTCTGAATGCCAGAACTCAAACCATATTTATAAATCTAATTCAGCTTCTGTTTGGTTTAAATAGGCTTTTTGGGCTAACCTGGAAAACTGTAATTTTTACTATTTTCTACAGAGAAAGTATTTTCCAATTTATATATCAGACAGCTGAATGGGCTTAAATGACAACCTTTTTTTTTTATTTTGGAGTTATCTGCAGTGGTTTCTCTACAGTTGTGCATAAAATGTTTTTAACTGTAAAATGGATTAATGTATAAAATGCTACTTTATGCCATAATAAAGATATTAGTGCTTTAAAAAAAATATCATGGGTACTTCCTATTATTTTCCTTATTCTTTTATTTGAAATTTAACTGTTTTAATTAGTTTTTAAATCCCTACAGTCAACATTAAATTTATTTTTACATTTTTCATGTTTATAAATTTCAATTATTTCTAGGCAATTAAATATTTATAAACCTTCACTGTCATCCTAAATACATTATTTATTATTATAGTTATTATGTAATTACTCATAAAATTACTATCACTTCTCTTCATTACACTGAATTGCAGTATTCTGAATGGAGATTTGATATATTTTCAAAAGGAAGTGAGGGGGCTGGGGATTTAGCTCAGTGATTAGAGTGCTTGCCTTGTAAGCACAAGGGCCTCAGTTCGATCCCCGGTACCACAAAAAAAAAAAAAAAAAAAAAAAAAAAAAAAAAAAAAAAAAAAAAAAAAAGGAAGTGAAATCTGAAATGTAGTCTTTGGGATTTGTGTTAGGACAAAAAAAGTGCCCTTTCAAAATCATTTTAATAATTACCTCTAGAGTCTTCTTAGAGTTTGGAAATGAATAACAAATAAATACATATTACTTCTAAAATTTCACTTAAAACTAAAAGCAATAAGTTCTTTTGTACTGAAGGTGTGGACAAAAACTTATAGAAATTACCTACTATCATTCACATACTACACACAGAAATGCTTGAGAAATTTCATAAAAATATTAAAATTTATAATTTAATCTCATAATCTATTATTATAATGGATTCATAACAGCTTGATTTGTTTTTTACAAGTTTGCATAAAATAGACACACGATGCTTTTTAATCATACAATTTTGCATGCTTTAAACCATTATGCTTCAAACATTTTTGAAAATCCAAACTTTGTCACTGATACTTTTTAAGAAAATAAATGTTAAATTCAAACTAAAATGTGGACTTTTTAACGTACTCAACTCTGGGGCCTACAAAAACAAACTGTTATAGAAAAGAATCTTGCTACTTAAAAAATATTTAACACACGAAAAATATGTTGTTTTCCTAGAAACTTTTCCAACCTGGCTCCTATGGAGCTGCGGCATGTACATCCAGAGCAGAAGTAACATCGGGGTCGGATGAGGCCGGCTCTTCAGTGCCTTCTTGAATTTTCCCCCCTTTTAGCAGTGTTGAAAATAGGTCTGGAAAAGCATAGGAAATCTATATCAAATTTTCCTTAGGAGGTTTTTTCCATACTGTTTTAGCAACTTTGCACGGTGAAGGTGCTATATGGTATGACAATAAATATTCATTTTCAATAATGAGTTTCCCATGTCAAATGAACAATATCCTCATGAAAAATATAATTACACTGTATTAATCCAAATTAGGATATATTTGAAAATATGCATGTGTATAAATGCATTGTTAGTACTACACATACATATACACAATTTCTAAGAAAAGCTGAATTACTTAGGACGGTATTCTTTATACAAAATGAAGTATGATACTTCAGAACAATCTGGGACTTTTGATACACTATATTTACAAGTTGGATTTTTAAAACATTTAAATATTGTATACTCTTATGTAATTTAGAAAACATGAAATGAGTTTTCTAATAAGATTTATATCCTTTATGTACTACAAAAAGACAATAGTCATATATATACATATATACATACATATATACATGTATACATATATAGTGTGTGTGTTTTAGATATGTGTGTATTAACCCAAAATTAAAATACCACTAATAATATTTTAACCTAGAATGAGAAAGATAATATATTGTATCTTGGAACTACATCTTATAATCAATTGGGTCAAATAATCAACATAATTAATTGCAACATAAAAATAAATTTTGATTTTACTTTTCCCTTTTATTGACTATGGAATAAGTAAATAAACTACTGATCTACTTATCGTTTTTTTCTAAAGTACATAAAGATGTTTTTAATATGAGTATTGTCTTCAGGTCTAATGAAAGAGAACCTGGCAATAAATATTTAAAAGAGAGAGGTTGCTAAACCTGTAACTATTAATCTAAATCCTCTTAGTATTTCTAGATTATACTTGTACTGGACTTGAGTAAACATTAGAGAACAGATACTATTTAAATGAAAGTGGATGTAACTTGTAAATGATATCACTTCTTTATTTCTTTTTGTTACTAATATATTAAAAATAAGTACAGAAAAATACTAAATTTTATAATGTTAGAAACAAAGATGATTTACAGCTATGTATTTAAAGAGCTTTTTTGTTCCTAACCTATATTTTCATATTTAAGATTGACAATTCTATAGAAAAAGATCTCTTGAATTAACGATCTCTTGAATTACATGATTCTTTTATGGTACTTAATTTGTTGATGATCGTATTAATTTCATTTGCCTTTTTCACTGTCTCCTCTTATAATTTTATTAATAGTTATTAAAAGTGCAGTTTACTTAACAAAACCAAAATTAGTAGGAGTGTTTGTTTCTGTTGATACATTACTTTGTCCAATCATTCCAAAACTCTGGATTTGATTATTTCAAAACCATGGTTAGTAAAATATGAAAGCATGCTGAAAAATCAGCTCTGATAAATGAATTATCACTTACAGAAATGGTAATTGTAAACTAAAGCTGTAATGAAGGAAAATCTGACAGAAACTGCCATAACCTTCAGGCCACTAAAGTTAAAAACAAAATAGCCAGAGTACAAATATTATATTTACAACCTTTATGGATTAAATATGTACACATTTATCCCTGTAAATGAAACCCATCAAAACATGAAAATATATGGTGCACTTGAAAGAGAAACTCTATTAATACCTCAGTTTAGCAGGAACAGTAATATATTGTGAGGAAAAATGTCCTGTGATTTAATGACAGAAATATTTAAAGTGAAGGGACTCACAAGCATGATATTGCCGACGTTTACAGAAAATTGTAATATAACACTGAACAATCAGAAAACTGGATGAGTTGAAAGTATATTCATAGACAGATGGCTGTGACAAAAAGCCTAGAAATTGAAGATGAGATGTCTTAAAGATTAGTCATACTGTTAGCAACTTAACTACACTTTCCAATATATCGATGACAGTAAGAACTCATAAAGGATTCTATGCTAAAAATCTACTAAATCTGAAGAGATCAAAGTTAAAACAGAGAACCAGTAATATTTTAATAAGGTTCTCATAAATTTGTGCCAACATGTTGACACTTTGAATAAGGAAACAGAATTTAAAAGATTGAAAAGAACAAATCACATAAAAAAACAACAAAAAGAAAGTGGGAAAAGTTTGTGGCTGAACAAAAGCATAGCCCACAAGAATTTTTTTCAGAGATATGATAAATAAACCAGCACATTTTACAGTTGATATGAAAACTTCATTTTCCAGGAAAATCTTTAAATATAGGTTCCACAAGCTGCTGATGCTTCAGGGGATGAAATGTTCATGTGCCCCCAGAGTAACACAGTGAAATCAAATTATTAATGTAGTTGTTTTTGGACTAGAACCTTTGAATGGTGACTAGGCTATGAGGGTGAACCCCTCATAAATGGCATTAGTGCCCTTATAAATGAGATTCCACTAACACCCTTGCCCTTTCCACCTCATGAAGAAACAGTAAAAGAACAAATGAAGAGTGGGGTCTCACCACTCACCAAATCTGTCAGTGCCTTGAACATATAATTTTCAAGATTCTACACTATATGAAATAAATTCTTGTAGTCTCTAAGCTATCTGGCCTATGGTAACTTGCTATAGCAGTCAGAGCAGAATAAGACAGGTACTATAACAGGAGAAAAATAACATATTAGCAAATACATATTCTTTTTTCTTTCAGAGTGCTTTAATCAAATAACTAGATGTAATGTGTTTATTAATATTAGGAAAGATTTAAATACCATATAGAAATTGTTTTAGGTAATTTAAGGCAGCATTTTATAAAAGAGTAAGAACTACATTTTAAAGGAAATAAGGTGGAATTTTCTGAGCATATTGATTCCTCAAGTGCAAAAACGAATAAATGAATGAGGCAATAAAATAACAGCAAAGTCATGAATGCTGTTAAATATAGATGTTCCTTAGAATAAAATGAAGAATAATGCAATTTTGGCATTAAAGTTTTTAAAGTTCCCAATAATAATTGACGACTACAGAGAATCAGTAGAAAACAATTGGTAAGACTACATGAAGAAGCCGAAATAATCTTGAATTTAATACATCCATACAAAGTAATTTATCAAAGGAACAGAACATGATAGCATTACAATAATCAGAGAAGATTACTTGAAGTAATTTTGGAAAACCTGAAATAATCACATGTAAATGCTATCCATGTGTTTCTGTTGGATTATTTTTATAATTGAAAGATATTTCAAAGCCTTCAAAACCCCATTTTAATGAGGGAATACCACAAAATAGTGAATGTTTTTGCATCTCCTCCTAATACACACATTCATACGTTGACATCCTAGCTCCTCATGTGGTGGGATTAGGAGTTGGTTCTTTGGCAGCTGATCATGTCACGGGGGTGAAGCCTTCATGAATGTGATTTGCTGCTCTTTTAAAAAGAACCTTAGAGAGCTGAGCTGTTCTTTCCTAAATGTGAGGATACGAGAAGTAGTCAGCAGTCTGTAACACAGAAAAAGGCCCTCACCAGAACCTAAACAGGCAACCTGGTCTCAGACTTCCAGCCTGAAGCACTGTGGAAAATAAATTCATGTTCTTTCTAAGTCCCTAGGTCTAAAAAACTCTGTTACAGCAGTGCAATCAAACACAAATATACCCACCAGGAGTGGCTCGCTATGTGCCCCAATTTTTGATGAAATATATCACAGATGCCTCTTCGGAATTTTAGATAACATTGGCCTATATTATATAGCAATAGAAAAGGCTAATGGTAGAAAAATAGCAAAATTTTCTCTTGAGTTGTTTGCTATCTTAGTTTGGGCTGCAATAATTGAGCATCAAAGATTGCAGGAATTAAACAGTAAGCATTTATTTCTCACAATTCTGAAAGCTGAGAAGTCCAAGATCAAGATACTGGTTGACCTCATGTTCGGTGAAGCGCCTTTTCTTGGTTTTCTGATGGACATTTTCTCATAATATCATCATTTGGTCAAGAACAGAGAATGAGGATGCAAACTGTTTTTCTGATTAGGCTATAAAATCCCAGCATAAAGGCCTATTCAAATGATTTAATTACTTCCTAAAGTCCTAATCTTTTTTTTTTCTTTCTTTAAATGCTATCACACCAGAGATTAGACTTCAACACAGGAATTTTGGAGAAACACAAACATTGTGCCTATAACACTTCACTCAGCCACTCATTAGCTCTCAAAATTCATTTTCTTTCTTCACATGAAATAAACCTATTCCTTCCCAGTACCCCAAAGGTCTTAACTTGTTCCATCATCAAATGTAAAGTTCAATACCTCATTTAAATATTACCTAAGTTGTAAATCAGATATAGGTCAGACTATGCATTTTTTCTGAAACAAAATTCCTCTGTAGGGCTGGGGATTTAGCACAGTGGTTAGAGTGCGTGCCTTGCAAACACAAGGCCCTGAGTTCGATCCCTAGCACCAAAAAAACAAAAAAACAAAAACCAAAAAGAAACAAAAAAAAAAAATTCCTCTCTAGCTTTGAACATGTGAAACCAAATGTATGTGCCTCCAAAAAACAACAGTGGAGGCAGACATAAACATTCCCATTCCAGAAGGAGAAGTGACATTCCAACCAAGACCAAATCTAGTAAGGCACACTCCAGGAGACTTGAAGGTTTGAGCACAATCCTCTTGGGGTTTATCCTAAGCCTTCTGGGGACTCCCATGGCTCAGCAGCATGTGGCGCACACAGTGGCTCTCTGTTTGGGCCCACGCATACGCCGGCTCTCGCCAGGGCACTGGTCATCCTTCACACCTCCACAGGGTGGCCTCACACTCACAGCTTCTTCTAGAGGCCATCTGACCCAGTCTAAATTAACCTGTGGCTCTGATGATGGCTGAATTGCCTTTGGGGGACTTCTGTTCTTGATGGACAGCACACATTCTCGATTTTTCTTTATTTGTACCCTTTTCCATTTCCTTTAGTCCCAAATGGCTGGTGTAATTCTACCTCTGCTCCTAGCTTCCTGCTAAATGGCTGAGTAAATCTGTGGTTCACAGCCACACTAATCTCCTTATCAAACAGTCTCTCCCTCATATACTTGGCACCCCCTTTTAATCATGCTGCCTTACTGTTTGTGTTATGGACAGGCTGAGAATTATCCAAAATCACTGAGTTAAAGTTCCATTTCCATCACAATGCAACCTTCAATTATTTCTCACATTTTACAATAAACAGAAGGAACCTTCAACAATTTGCTTAGAAATCTCCTCAGCAAAAATATCCAATTTCATCACTTGTAAAATCTATCTTCCACAAATTGGAAAAAAATGAAAATAATTTAACCAAGTTATTTGCTACATAATAACAAGGCCTGTCCTCTTGCCACTGTACAATAATGTGTTCCTCATTTTCATCTGAGAGCTCAGCAGAATGGATTTTTCAGTCTATATTTCTATACTCTATACATGATTATTTATGTATTAAATAAGAAAATAGGAGATTTCTGTACAACTCTTTTTTTTTCCAAGAACATGTACTGGTACATTGTAAATAATGATCACATTCATCATAGTTAGTTTGTACCTGTACATGGTATATCTTGGTTCCCCTCTTCCCCACCCCTCCTTTCCACTCCCCCCTTCTTCTTATTTACAATAGCTTTATTTACATGTTTCCATTTTTTTCTTTTTCTTTTCTCTTTCCCTCTCTTCCTTTCCTGCTCTTCCCTCTCTAGTTCTTTTTTCTGAGCCCTCACCAATATCGTCTTCAAAAGCTCTTAGTAGTAATATTGGATTTTTCTAGCATGCATCTCAAAACTCTCAAAACTCCATACCATTTCATTTCCCAAGACTAATTTCTATCTTACTCAGCTGAGGTAGTCTAACACAATACTACCTACAGTCTGGATGCTTAAACATGAAATATTTATTTTTCATAGTCTTGAAAGGCACTGGTAGATGTAGCATCTGGTGAGAGTATTGCTCCAGTTTGCAGATGGTTACTTTCCCTATGTGTTCTTACATGGCAGGAGTGTGTGCGTATGTGTGTGTGTGAGAGAGAGACAGACAGACAGACAGATGTACACAGACAAACACTTTTCCTTTACCCTCTTATAAAAGCACTAATGCCATTCACGGAGGCTGAACTCTCTTGACCTAATTATCTCCACGAGGGCCGACCTCCAAATAGCATCTTACTGTGGATTAAGTTTCCATATATAAATGTAGGGGTGGGACACAATCATTCATTCATCAAACTCTCTCATTAAATTTCCAAATCCAAGTCCAGTGTACCTATTCTTGGATTAATAATGGGCAGGGATAATCCAAGTACTTCCTGGTTTTGACAAAATTGGGTCCTTAAACCTGGGGAATGATAAGACTTTTGAGTTACTTCTAGCCTAGATCATAGTATAACAACGCCAAGGTATCTAAGGCAAACTTAGTGCTCTTCTGACCTAAAAAATGAAGCAGCATATTCCAAAATTAAATTTCATTTGACTGTGTGACACGGTATTAGAGATGTTCAGAGCTGGCTAGGAAGGAAGAAATTAGAGTGGGATATGAATAAAAATATCTCTACATAATATTGGTAGAAGATGAATTTAACATGTCAAGAGATAAAGTTTGATGATAAATTTCTTGGTTCTATGATTATAAATGCTATTATTAGGTATCAGTCATTTGAAGAGAATTGTTGAAAAACTACACAAATATTTTTAACTTCTGACGATGGTATAATCTCTTGTGTTAGACTAAATCTACTAATGAGAATGAGCTCTCTGGGAATGGACAATTATGTGAATACTTGAGAGCTAATTAAAGGAAAGCAGAAACTAAAAGTTACAGACCTTTGAAAGAAAAGTTTCCCATTTTAAATACTCCACCCAGCCTACACTGAAATGCCTCTAAGGTAAGAGGAGAGGGCAGAAGGTAAACAGCAATGAGGTAGAAGAAATAAAGATTTCTGAAGCAATGAAGGTTGTAATATTAAAATCGTACTTCTTATGAAAACCTGCAGCTTCAGGGCATAAAACGTATTTAAATTTTTCCCCTTTCCAGGAAATATTCCTAGTATCCTTAAAGAAAATAGTCTGTCTGTAAACCAGGCACTGGGCCTGTGCCTTCCACCCGTAAACTGTGCTCCCTCCTATCTACCCCCATCTTCACCTGTAAATTCTTCTTCTTCCTGTTAACTCCTGTCCTCAGGAAGCTCATTATTAAGACAGCATATCCCAACCTCAACTACATGTGAATGGTTTGCATTTTAACATAACCCACCAAATGAACAAAACCAGACAGACACTAGAACACACATCTTATATAACATATTTTAAGGCTACCTCCAATACCTACCAGGTTAAGCTAGTAGGTACCTCTCTCAATCTTGAAGGCTCACATTCTATTTCTTTGTGGGTGTACTTTGAAGTCTGCCTAATAAATCTCTTTATGTGTCTTACTGCTGTGTCCTGAAAATTCTATCTCTGTAATGAACATCAGCAACTCTCCATTCTGCCCTGTGAGTGGGGTTAGTGGAGTTCCTCATCTCCACTTTGGGGACCTTCTTAGACCTGTTCAGTGACAAAAGACTCCAGTACACAGTTGCATTTTTATTGATCCTCTGGTGAAAAACAGGAGGTTGGACTTTTTGACTTTTAGAGCCCTTGGAAAATAGGGGTGGAGGGTGAGGTTGTGAACCGCGAGTTAGAGAAGGGTGAATCCAAAAGTTGCACATCCATACCCTTCAATCATTACCTGATGCACACTGTTCTTGTATCGATCAGACTAAAAGGAAAGTGGAGAAAAACAGCACCAATACTGAAAAAGTTTTGTGGCGATTTTAACATGCACTTTAAGGGAGATAAAATTGCAGGTCAAGGCTCAAGAAATTCAAGAGGTTCTATAAACACTCTGGCTTTCCACTGAAGTACCTGAAGAACCATGTTTTAGGAACAACAACAAAAAAAAAAATTTCTTCTCTACAGACTAAAGGATTGTGTACAACTAAATACAAAACAAAATAGACTCAAATTGATCTAATAAAGCCAGAGCCAAACCGCTAAAAATCAAAGTGGTCTGTAAAAACTACTAAAAGAGAACTCAAATGCTGGGATTACAGGCAGAGGCCACCACACCCAGCCTAATTTCTTTTTATACATTTTATAAATACACCTTTAAAACATCATTGTTAGCATGTTCCTTTCTTCTTTCAGTATTGTGCACATATATATATGTGTGTGTGCATGAGTGTGTGTGTGTGTATGGTATCTCATCAATTTTTGGTGTAAAAGACTAAAGATATAGAATCTGCTTCACAGTATGAAATGTTTACTAATGATGATTAAGATTCATGTAATACAGATCCAGGTCCAGCGGCACACATCTGTAATCACAGAAGTTCGGAAGACTGAGGCAAGAGAATCTCAAGTTCAAACCTGCCCGGGTAATTTAAGGAGACCCTGTCTCAAACTAGTATATATATACATAAAAAAGGGCCACGGATGTACCTCAGTGCAAAGGCACTGGACTCAATCCCAGTACTGAACAATAAAAACAACATGAAGTACAGAATCTCAGAAACAAACATGGGAAACATTTGAAAAGCAAGGAGCATGGGCAAGTTCAGAGAAACTACAAAGGTACAATCAGACAATCTATGACAAGTATTGGTGGTCAAGTCCAATGGTCAACTGGCAAGCAAAATACGACACTGCAAATCAACATATTTTTAGTCTATTAATTTGGCTAATAAAAAAATAAACTTACATGATGAGTTCCAAAGATCCAAGTGACTCAAATGCGAAGTTTTACCATTGGTAAATTTATTAAAATGACCAGAGAATGCTCTTTGTATAAAATGGAAACCATCCTGAAAATGCTTAATATTGATTATTTTCATTTGTTCAAGAAACCTTACTTGGCAAAGTTTCACACTATTAAATAAAAGGTACTGGTTTTGGTGAAGAAGAGGTTTTAATGGGGCTATACATGAAATTATACTTACTAATTTTATGCTCAATATTTGCTAAATGAATTCTGGGTACTTGGTATCATCATAAGAAAACCACATAAAAAATCTTAGCCCTTGTGTGACTTTGCTAGAACTTAATTCTAGCAATAATATATACCAGAAGCTTTGGTACTAGTACAGACTCACAAAAGCCACCAACTTCCATCCTCAGGAGACAATGGGCAGCATATTTCTCAACTTCAAACACATGTGACTGCATTCTAACCCAGACCAGTAAATGGGCAACCTGACAGACACTAGAAAATACATCTCGGATATTGTGAGGACACCCTAAAAACACAAATGCTCCCATCCCCAGACAATAATGCCTCTTTGTAGGGCCAGCACTCCCTTCTGAGAATATACGATTTTTTGCCTAACAAACCTTTCCATGCTTCTCACTAATGTGTCCTGCAATTCTCTTCTGTGACATAAATCAGCGAAGCTACGGCCTACCCTGGAGTGAGTTATTGAGGTCCCCGTCCCCTCTTGGGGAGAAGCTCCTCAGACCTTGTCCTGGGACTACCTCGGAGTCTTTTCACAACTGTTACTAAAAATTGGCCATAAAACACTATAGAAACATTAAATAATTACAATTGTTGTGCATTTCCATTTACTTGACAGGATGATATCAGACTATCGTTTATTTTATCCCAAACATGTTGTATATCCACATCCTCTCTGTTCTCTCAGTTCTCAATTCAAAACTATTTCACAGCTATAACTCTCTTCCAATTTCAATTTATAGTCATAAACTTAATTCTGTATCTTAATGATTTCATAACTAAATTCTGAATTACATTCTAAGAAACGATCATATATCCTAAAATATCACTCCCATTACTTGTGAGGGATTAATGAAATGTTACCATTGTAAAATTCCATTCCGTTGTGCCTGATTTATATGGAGAACTTTAGAAATATAAGCTGAGTTATAAAAATCCTAAGTAAATAAACTTTGCTATGTAATGCTTGCCCACAATTAAGTCTCCATTCTAAAAGTATAAATATAATTAAAATTCATAAATACCTTTAGCTAAGAATATTTAGTAACAGGTGAATAATAAAGGAATTCAAATTTTGAAACTTAGAAATAATTCTATTATTAGTGTAAAGAAAATACACTATAGCAATTTAATTTCCTTCTAAACCCTGCAGTTTAAATCTACTGAATATTCATCATTTTTCCTTTATTTCTAATTTCTGTGTTTTAATTAATGTGACTGTATGTTATATACTAAGAAAATAGTTCTTATAGACTTTTGTTAAAGTAACAAAATGCAAAAGTAGGAATGAATAACTGACGTACACCCTACAATATGAACTCCTTTAGAATATTTTATTTTGAAAAATTTTCCCCTAAATAGCAATATAGGAAGATATGAAGTTAAATGAATTTCACTGGTTAATTTTAGTAATTACATGTTTTACCATTTGAAATATTTTTAAGATGTAATTTAGACATCACAGCATTTTAATTCTAAATAGTCAGCTCTTGGAAAAGTAAAGACAGCTTCCTGAATAACCAAACCGCCATTTTCATAGCTCATTCAACTTATACCAATTCATTAATGTTATCAAAAAAAGACAATCTATATTTAAATTAGTTTACACATCAAATTTGGACTACAAAAGGACTACATCTTTCTTTTGATTATGTTCTTCTTTTTAAAATCTGAACAGTTTTGTTTCCACAAAGATTATTACACCTTGATATTACCACACTGTAACAATCTCTATTGAATTACTTATTTCATTAGTTATCAAAAATGGTGATTACTAATTTCATCATTCCTTCTGTATACACTAGGAAGATTTTTTCTGTAACGAAGTTATCGCTCCTCATCTGGAACCATCCTGTTAGCCAGACAGAATTCCTACTGGAAAATGAGCTTTATTCTTTCCTTTATTACAAATTTTCAGAGTAAGGACTTGCTACCATAACCAACAGAAAAATGTAGGCTCTATCTTTGCCCCTCACTCTTTCTCTATCACAGAGATTCAAGAACTTCAAAATACGTAAACATGTAACAATCAACTTTAGTCATTCTTTTCGATGCCTAACTTGTCACAAACTTGGACAAAAGAAGCCTCTACCCAACCAACTTCTGTATTATCAAAAATATATGTTCAGTGTACAAAAAGTTAGGACTTTTAGATGTATTTTGGATTCATCTTTGAAAATTTATTGTTTTTCAGTTATTTTAATGACGAGCTTTAAGAAACTATTGAGAGACTAGCTTTTGCCAATTTATGGTAATCAAAAATATTTCAACACACTTTATGAGAAAAGCAATCATCATTAAAATACATGGTTTAAAATTATACATTATGTTTTCCTTAGTATATTTAAAGTTTTAGAAAATACAGATATATTAAAATTAATATCAGAATGCATACAAATAGTAAACATGTAAAATGATTTATATAACTAAATGATTTGCTCCTCAGTAACTATATGTGTCTGAGCTGAAAAATACTTGCTTATTGATTATCAAATATCACATAATTTAAGTCACTTTTAGAAACACTTCACTGAAGGAAAATTACAATGACAGATAATGTGGCTGTCAGTTTTTGTTATATGTATTTTCCAAATAACTTTCTAGATGAAAGTATCTGTATAATCCTTAAAGTAATGTATAAGAAAACAAACTTGAACAAAGGCAATATTTTTAGATAGCTATATGAGAACTTATACGGTTTTCTTATAAAGTTAGTGACCCAAGGAATTATAGGCAAAGATACATTAAAATTTTGATTTTAATACAATTATTCTTCTAAAGCTATATAAAACAAATTACTTCCTTCTTTCAATGTCTATTAATCATAATTATTTAAATTGTATTATAGGCAGCAAAATATTTATATAAATTCAAGTTGATTTAATAGCTTTCTATTTAAATGGGCAAGGGGTGGTTTCCATAAAACAAGAACAAATATATAGACACATTCTAAAACTTACATATATACTTAAATATGCTGTCATTAAGAACACCACATGATAAAATGCTCTTAAAGTGTCTGAGTTAAGTTACTAAACAATGACCTACACATAAAAAAGTAGAGTTTATATAAATGCAAAGATGTTGCTTTGTTTGCTTATTTTTATAAATAGAAGTGAATTGGCCATATGAAGTTTAACACTGGCTTTTAAAGACCATGTGAAGAACAGATCTTTGGCACAAAGTACATATTCCATAAATACACTGTGAATTAAGTGAATAAGTGAGGGCATGCTGTCATTTTGTTCAGTACTTTTGCTACTTCCTCAAGGTAGAGAACTAAAAGAAAAATCTTCTAAGAGATGAAATTGTGCTCTTAAATTATTTGCACTTTTCCATCACTTAATGATTTTTTTCTATCAATTAATTTTATTTCACTTTAAAATTTAAAATTAAACATCATTTGTTGTAGGAATAGATGCATTGACAAAACACAATTACAAAAGTTTTACTATATATTTTAATACTTTTAATATTTCATCAATAATTTATTATGACTGGAAACAAAAACATAAATTTTATGTCAGTTACCTTTTTCTACTGGGCTTTTAATACACATATTATGAGTAGTCTTTAAGGTATCTCTGACTGCTACAAATTCAGGTATTCTATTGTTTTTGTGTGCCAGAAGCCTTACAGCTTTAGGTTGTATCCCACTATTTAAAATATTTTAATGGTTATTTGAATAAAATAACTGAGTAATTCACAAAGGAGAATTTACAAATTTGAGGTGTGGTCTAAGAAATACGTTATGATTTTTATGC